>JADGJH010000726.1:0-12245 GCA_027596945.1 Physocladia obscura
TATTTCTTATTATGATACATTTAATCTTAATCTTAATCATCATCATCATCAACATCATCATCATCATCAACATCATCATCATCATCATCATCATCATCATCATCATCATCATCATCATCATCAACAGCAACAACAGCAACAACAGCAACAACAACAGTCTCCTGTTTTACAAACTCCGTCTTATCCATATCAATACATCAATCCATATTCATTTATTCCGCCGCAACTAAACCCAATGTTTTTATTTCCGCCGGCTCCAACGATTTCAGGCCAATACTTTCCGTATCCATGGGTAAATTCTGCCACAATCACCACAAATGGCTTGCAAAACATGAATTATAGTCAAAAACACGACACTCAGGAGAAAAGTCTCAGAAGATGTGATCATTCTTGTGGATGTATTCCTGCTGAAATTGTTCGTGAGAGGCGAAAACAGCGGGATCGAGTGAGGCAAAAGGAACAACACAAAAAGATGGAAAAGAAGAGGCGAAACGAAAAAACTCAAGAACCTCCTTCGTTAGCAAGCTCCGTTTCTCATTCTTTGTCCTCTTCTTCAGACTTTATCGAAAAAGACAGAATCAAACAAACTACAAGTTCAAGAAAATTTAATAATCATAGAACTGAAGAAGCTTTATCAACTGGTGCTGATTTTTTGGAAAATACAGTTCCAAATTTGATCAATAATTTTGAATGTGCAAGTGCATCAAGTTAAGTTTGTTACTTTCAGCACCTTATATTATAACTCTACTAATAACTCAATTCAGTAATTGCACAGTATACTCCTGTAACACTTGCTGTTAACACAATGCTCCAAAATCATCTGTGTAAGTATTTTGTCTTTTTCTTTCTTTTACATTATTCAGTTAACACAAAACAGCAATGATCCAACAATATGTACAACTTAATGAAAGGCTTCTTAACGAAGAGAAATATTCGCGAATAGACTATACCACACTTCGAGGAACTAAAGAGGTTGTGTTCGTACCTTGACATGATAAATTGAGAAATTTAAATGAAAAAAAGGAAATCAAACGAATGCGTAAAGAAATTCTGAGAAAGAAGAAAGAATTTGACCGGGATGTAAAATCAGAAGCAGAGAGACACAGAAACGATGACGTGTCAGGGTCTTTGGATTGCGAATAGATAAATTTTATTATTATTTTGATAAAACGGGTTAAGCTAGCAGCTGCGAAATGGCAGTTCACTTTTCGTACAAGGAAATCACGACAATAATCGTTGTCCTTGAGCATCTTTCAGGCAATTTGACTTTGGAAAGTTTTGCGTGGTTCAGCGAAAGCTTCAAAATGGCTGTTTGTAGACGTTTACTTTCCGGAAAACAAAAAGCCTCAAGGACGTGGGGCGCGTGATTGTCAAGATTTTCTCCTAAAATCATTCTCAATCTTTTCCTCTTTATTGAACACACAGCACAGGGATGATAAAACGATTCTAGCATATAAAGTAATAAATAATCAAGATGAAGTGTTTTATTCAATCAAAACACAGCATTAACAATGATTTTCAACTTCTTGGCCCCAGTGGAAGAGAGTAGTGGCAACAAAAATAATAAATGAAGAAGAGATGAATGAAGTATTGGATGGGGTTGGGAAAATCACTTGCAAGAATGTTTACTCAATTCTAAATCAATATCTTAAGAAGTGGTCTTGTATGATTCCTTGTAGAATTATCTTGAATCATGAGGATCTTCCATACTTCATCGGCCATGTCTCTTACAATTTGCCTTCTCAGAATAGGTGCCAATCCAAATTGGTTTCAGCAAATCAACAGACCCTTCCATCATGTGATGTGAAAAAAGACATCAAAAGTTCAAAAAAAAAAAAGGAAAGGCAACAAAACATAAAACTCGCCTTTCCTTAATGCATTTTCCAGATGTCAGCTTCATCAAAGTGCACCATGATCGCCTTCACATTGAATTTTTTTTTAATTCTCTTGTACCCAGCTTTCATAAGCCGTTAGAATTTAGACATCACAGGCTTAACTTTCCTATGGATTGAACTTACCCAAGGATTATGACATTATATAAAACTTTATTTTGTTGAGTGGAAATGTCTGTCAGACAGATTTTAAGTTCTGATAAAAATTTTCATAAATTTAAAACATTTGAGGAATGTAATTTAAATACATTTTTCAAATTTTTCAGGAATTATAAATAAATAACATGTGCATTGGAAATTTCTTTGAAATAGTTTATTTCTTTTAAATGTTGTTAATGAATTTTTCAAATTGAGTATGCATTGTGATGCATTTAGCATATTGAAATGGTATTTCCATTGGGGTTAGTATTTCTTAAATTTACTACATTGTCATGCATTGCGATGCATTTTTGAACCATAAAATGTTTAAAGATAGCATTGTCATGTATTAACCCAGTTTCCTGATAAGGATCCTGATTTCCGATTGATTGAATTGCTGGCACAGCATGTGTTTATTCGCGACGAGTTGTCGAAGGGGTATTATGATCCACCTTTGACCACGACTTGCTTTTGAGTTTTGCTGGAGATTTTTCAGAGACAACTTATGTTGGAAGCTGGAAGTAGGAAGAAGTCATGCGGTGAAGAATTCTTCCGCGAAAATTGTTTGCCGTTGAGAGAATAGTGAAAACAGGAAAACAGTTTTTATTTATTCATATGATATGAATGAAAATCGTGTGGGCAAGTTTCGCGTTGAGTTCAGTTTGTCGGGTTACTTTTTGTATGAAAAACTTGATTGTGATTCGACAATTTGCACAGCAACTTTCGCTCCGACCAATCTCGCATTATTGCATTATTCCGAGTATCAAAACAACCGCACGAGCTAGCTTCTCAACAGCACAAATCATTCGCAGCAGTCACGCAAACTCATCGCCAATGAAGTGGAACGGATACCGTTGGGAAAAGGACGAATACGACGAAAAAGAAAACCAAAAAAACACTTCAATTGGTAACCCATCAAATAGTAGCACAACCAACAACTCATCAGCAATGATCACAACGAAAGAAGCTCTGCGCGCAGCAGCAATTGGATCATCGGTGCAGAAGCACGGTCCAACGAACTCGCTAGCTGAGTGGGCGTTAGCCGTAACGAATGCCATTGCAACCAAAACTCTTGTCTTAAAGCCAAAAGGCCTCCAATCTGTCGATGCCATTATCGCGCTTGCCCGCGCAGATGCCGCTTTCCAGACAAATCAACTTGCAAAGTTGCTTGGCGCGAAAGAGGCAAGAGCCGCACAGGATGACTTTATCTCTCAATCTTTGAAAGTAGATCGTGTTGATGGTAATGTTGTATTCTTTTCTTTTTTTTTTCTTTGTTCTGACGAACCTCTTAATTCAGCATCCCCTTTCTCTCTGGCAAACTTTCCTTCTTCTTCCGATAAATCAACAATCCTTTTCGCAATTGACAAGACCCTTGCTTCCGAATCGGCACTTGCGTTCCGAAACTTTGATGCTCAAGAAAGCTTAATTGTTCCTGGTTCAACCGTCGTTCAGTTTGTCGAATCGCTTGGATTTAAGGTTACCGAATTTGATACTGCCGCTATTGGTGTTACCCCAGTTACAGCTCCTCCAAAGCAAACCGTAAAACCAGGAAAAGCTGCCAAAGTTGCGAAAGAAGCCATGCCTGTAACCGCTGCTGATGAATCTGCCATCAAGATTGGTATCGACGTCAAAAAGAATGAAGATTTTCCCTCCTGGTATACACAAGTATTGATTAAGACTGAAATGATGGACTATTATGACGTGTCCGGTTGTTACATTCTGCGTCCATGGTCATTCAAAATTTGGGCGGAAATTAAAAGTTTGTAATTACTCTCTCAAACTTGCTTCGTCAATTTAACATATTTTTTGTTTTTTTCGTTCAGAATTTTTTACTGCCGAAATCGAAGAGCTTGGAATCGAAGAATGTTACTTCCCAATGTTTGTCAGTGCCAAAGCATTGAATAAGGAAAAGGATCATGTTGAAGGATTTGCCCCTGAAGTAGCGTGGGTGACAAAAGCTGGTCAAAGTGATCTTGCAGAACCAATCGCCGTTCGTCCAACATCTGAAACAATTATGTACCCTGCCTACGCGAAATGGGTTCAATCTCATCGCGATCTCCCAATTCGTTTAAATCAATGGTGCAACGTTGTTAGATGGGAGTTCAAGAATCCACAGCCATTCCTGAGAACCCGCGAATTTCTATGGCAAGAAGGCCACACGGCGTTCGCAACAAAAGCCGAATCCGATCGTGAAGTACTTGATATCCTTGACCTCTACCGCAGAGTCTACGAGGAGGTCCTTGCTGTTCCTGTCGTTCCTGGAAAGAAGAGCGAAAACGAAAAGTTTGCTGGTGGACTGTATACAACGACTGTTGAAGGTTTTATTCCCACTACAGGTCGTGCAATTCAAGGTGCCACAAGCCATTCACTCGGACAGAACTTTGCAAAAATGTTTGAGATAACAATCGAGGATCCTGAGCAAAAAGGCGCAAAAAGTTTTGTGTGGCAAAACAGTTGGGGTCTCACCACTAGAACTATCGGTGTTATGGTTATGGTTCACGGTGATGACAAAGGACTGGTTCTTCCACCAAAAATTGCGAATATCCAGGTGATTGTTGTCCCAGTTGGAATTACCGCCAAAACAACTGCCGAAGAACGCGCAAAGATTTATGAATATGTTGACGAAGTTGTGAAACTATGCAAGCCTGTTGGAGTTAGAGCAAAGGCAGATCTTCGAGACGTGTATACTCCTGGGTATAAATTTAATCATTGGGAAATGAGGGTTTGTGTTTTTGTTTGTTGTTGCTATTTTTATTTATAAAATTTTGATATTATAGGGAGTTCCAATTCGTCTCGAAGTCGGCCCCAAAGATATTGCCAAAAATGAGGTGCGCTGTGTCGTACGTCACGACGGATCGTCTTCGCAACTCGCATTTATCAACCTTGCCAAAACGCTTCCCGAGAAGCTCACGAAAATTCAAGCTGATATGTTTGAAAAGGCAAAAGCAGAACGCGACGCGCATGTGATCCGTCTCGAAAAGTTTGAAAACGGGTTTGTCCAGACTTTGGATTCCAAGAACTTAATTTTGGCTCCTTGGTGCGAACGTGTTGCGTGCGAAAAAGAAGTTAAGGACCGAAGTACCAGAATGTAAGCCTGTTTAGCGGTTGCTTTTTCTAAAAATATTATATTGACTATTTATTTATAAAGAGCTTTGGCCGGTGAAACAGCTGATGAAAAGGCGCCATCTATGGGCGCCAAGACTCTTTGTATTCCATTCAAGCAGCCAACGGAAAATCCAGTTGTTCCTGGTGTAACTAATTGTTTTTTTTTTGTTCTTTTTTGTGTCATTTTTTTTTTTTTGGTTTTTTCTTTTTTAATTTTTTTTTTCGTTTGTTGTTTTTTTTTTTCCCCTTCTTTTTCGTCTGTTGTTTTTTTTTTTTATGAAGAAAGGTGAAAGTGTTGCTTTATTTCTTCTTTTTTTTTTCTATCTTATTACGTGGTGTTTCTGCGGTTCACAACAAAATTCGCCTTTCAGAAGACCCTGCTTTTCTTGAAGTACAAATTAACAGCACTGCATTTAAACTTCGTCGAACTTGCATTTCTTAGAATCTCTGTCTTATTTTATTTAATTTCTAATTTTTAGACACATCTCAAATAACCGAGAGTGCAAACTTGAAGCAGATGGCATCCAGATGGCAACAGCTGCAAAACTGGAATCAAATGAGAAAAAAAAAGATGAAACACCACTGAAATGTGGGGACAACTTTCCATTTCAATATACGTTGATCAGCTTCAACTTATTGAGGGTTTTCTTTCATAGTAGAGGGATTTTGCAAAAAGGAATTCCTTGTGAGAATTTACTGTGGGACCATATGAAATTCCTTGAAACAAAATTTGACAAAACAAATACCTAATGCTGAAATGAAGAAGTAATTAATAAAGATTTCTGATAAGGATTTTGTTTCATTAAGAGGAATTCTAAGAACTTCGTGTGGTCTCTTGGTGAATTCTCACTAGGAATTCCTTTTTGCAAAATCGCTCCAGTAGTGTCTGAACAAAAGACAAAACCTTTGTTAAAAATTTTGAGAGTCAGACACGACTCAGACCAGAAACAACAGAAAGAAGGCTGTAAAATTTTCAAAGATAAAGAACTGTACAGAAATTTATTTTCTGCTACCAAAAGAACAGATAAAACAAAGTTCAAAGAACAAAGAAACAATTTTTCAAAAAAAAAAATGAAACAATGGGAATAACCAAATAAAGAAGATCGTATAAGTAAGAAAAAGTAAAAAAAGAAAAATAAACAATGACTGAGATGAAACTGAGTATCTTACCTTTCTTGTTAGACCAATTTGTTTGGAAGGGCATTCAAGGTATATGGAGGCATGAGATTGGTGAGTGAATCAGGTGGTGTGTGTGTGAATATGTTTTCAGAACCAGCTTATTATAATAAAAGAAGAATTAAACCAAACCTGCGCAGAGGCACAAGATCAATGAGTGAATCTGGTTGTGTGCTTGTGAATATGTTTCTCAGAACAAGAAAAACATGGACCCTGATTGCAACCCAAATTCCTCACCAAATCACTCCTCCACAAAACTTCTCTCTTTCCTCTTTTCTCTTAGTCAAATCCAACAGCACTGTCTAAGTCTTCACACAAGGATGAACTCATTAAACAAGTCTCTGGATTCTGAAATATCCACAATTATTATGAAAATAATCTAAATAACAAGAAACCAGACTTACTTGAGAAAGTAGACCCTACAAAAGATATTAATTATCATGGCAATAAGCTAAAAAAATTACAAAAGACACTTTTTGAACTATTAAAAAAAAAAGTCTGGGGCAGAATGTGAAAAAATTTATCTGTATGTTCTAAAATACATAAGACAGATCAAAACAAACATTATTGTTGAAGAAGATCTCCAAAAGCTTGCCAGAATTGAAGGTCCAAGATTTATTCATGATTTTATTTTGGCTGCCAAAGAAGAAAAGTCTAGATTAGAACAAAGAAATATGCAAGAATTAATTGCCTTCACAGATAAGCAGAAAGCAATAATTGAATCAAATAAGAAATTAGAATTTATGTTGAAAAGTGAATCAAAAGTGGTAGCCCTGCTTAAGAGTCACCTAGACAAAAATCTTATTCACAATTTCTCAATATATCTCCCAATTTTTCTGAAAGGTTTAATATTGTTGGTTTAATAACAACAGATGTTCTAAATTATCCAACAGTTTTTGTTCCAAAATTGCTAAAAAATTTTCCAACACTTGGAGCATTACACCTGCCCAATGGTCAGCAATGTTGCTTTTTTTGGCAGGCTTCAAAATTTTTCAATGAATAACCTTTCTTTTCTAACCAAAAAATTTCTCAAACAACCAACACCAAAATAACATCAATGCTATGGTACCAATGAACAAGTAACACAATAGCACCCAAAATCAAGAAACAAAGAGCTTTTTATTCAATGAAAGATATCACAAAAGATTAAAAAAAATAAGAGAAATACCATCTGCAATATCATCAAACTTGAAGTAAATTATGTGCAGGGTGCTATGTGATCATCCATTTGATTTTTAAAGCAATTTTTGCAGCCAAGACAGAAACCAAATGCCTGGTACTTCATGCAAATAGACTAAGTTGAGCTGTGACACCACGTATTTGAGCAGAAACTGTTTTCATTTGCACCTCTACAATGAAACACAACTTTATTGGTTTTTGCAATTTTCTTGTTGATTTGCACTTGCTTCCTGGCTTCTTTGCACTCTTCAGTTACTTTTCACTTATTTTGTTGAAGGATTACACCATAAAACCGAAAATTTTCTTGAACAATTTTCTATCAAAGGATTTATTTTTAAGAATGGAGAAATTTAATGTCCCAACTTTGTCTCACAAATTTGAACAAGAAAAATGAAGAATTATTAGGAATGGTTTAAATGAGGCACAAATTTGAGTATTTTATTTGAAAGTTCTATTCTTAGAAAAATAAACAATAAGTTTGCAACCAAAATTAAAATTATTGTGCTCAAGAAACTGTTCAAAGTGAATCCACAAGCAAAGGATTCATCACTTTTGCTTGAGTGGGCATTAAAAATGATTTCTTTGTTAAATGGAAAAATCCCTGTGCCCTCAAATAATGGCTGGATAATATGCAACATAATACACTTGCAAGCTTCAAGGGCTATTGGGATAAGTTCTTCACCAACTTTTTGCAATGTGTTTGTTGTAATTTTTTTTTTTTGATATAATTGACAGATCTTGTGAAGATCAGTGAGTCTAAAGGCTGCCAGAAATACATTGTGTTTGGCAGTAGAAAGAATTCAACAATTTCTGACTCAAACCATTGTGTGAGAAAATCTGTTGTTCTGTGAACACCAAGATTATCATTAAATAGAATTGGAGTAAGCCCACCATAATAGGCTTCCATTACATTTCTGTCTGCTATACACAAAGTATGTTAGCATAATATTATCCTTGCACAAACAGCCTGGATCAGCTTGTAATTGGATATTGCCAAACTTGAGGGGTCAGACAAAAACATCCATTACTAATGGAATGAAACTTGCATATCGTCTGAAGTCTCCTTGAATGCTATTTGACCACACAATTTCAACACTGATGATTGACTTTGACTGTAAGTTGTCATTCTGTAATTTTATTTGCATTTTATCAACATTCATTATATTTTTCCAGCTGTAGCCTTTATTGTTCATCCAATAGTCAAAATTGTTCACCCATATTTGAACAGATTCAGGAGTTAGCAAATTAGTGTGATCAACAACAGTGATAGTCTTTGTCTGTTTGAAGCTGAGAGTATTTTTATTCATAAAATAAACTTGCTAAGCCATAACTCTGCTAACCATCCTACTTCCTCATAACCTCTCTCATTATATTTTGTTACCAAATTAATGTAGTCTATACATGCAATTGGAGGATGGCAAAAAGCCTGCACCTAAAGCCCCTTCTTCATCTGTGAACTGTTGATTGCCATTTGTTCATCCTGGATGACTTTCTATGTGCTTTTACAGAGATCTAGTAGCCTCCTTTGACATATGAGCAAATTCATTAACAGATTCAGCTACTTTGTTGAGTGAGACAAATCCAATAAGTTTTTTGTTCTCAGTCCTGTTGAGCTCAAATAAAGAAACCATTTCAGAACTTCCTTGAGTAATGTATAGAAAGGGAGAATTCAATAATAGCTATATTGTATTATCACTGCAGAACAGCGCGGAGCCCACACTCACTAAACACACTTTTGTTATTCACCAAATTTGAGATTTCCTTCAGACAACTTGGTTTCACTCTGAGTGGGCCGCAACTTGCTTGAGATGTATATGAAACAGTGCCATTTCAGACAATGTTACAACTGATGACTTAACCTTGACATAGAGCGTGTTTTATTAAAAAATGAATCATTGGCATTGGTTTGAGAAATTTTTTTGGTTAGAAAAAAAAATATGCCTAATCATAGATCTACCAGAAAAATATTAGTTGCAAGAATCCTTTTTATTTTTTTACTTGAAAATAAACTGCTCGCCATTGTCCAAATGATTTATTTTCAGCCCACTCTGCATAACAGTGGTAAACAAGTTCGCGATACTCATCACGAGTAAGACCCATTGCTTTATGCATCCAATCCTCCATCCCCAGCATCAAGCTTTTCCCATTTGCACCGTTAAGGATTCCCATTTGAGAGCCCCATCCAATTGGAATCCGCACTAATTTCGTTTCTTGGTTTTCAACATTGTCGGCCACTTGTTTCAAATACCAAGGCAAATTCGTTGCTGCGTAGCAATCCATCCCACGGCGATGAAGTGCGTCGAAAAGAGCTGTTCCTAAAGTGCGAGTGTGGGTGCCGGCATTGTAAAAAACTACATCCGCTTCGAGAAGCTCTATCCAGCCACCTGGTTTTGTCACACGAATTAATTCTCGTACTGCATCAGGAAATTTTTCTTTTGGCATTCCGAGAACTAGAAGTCTTTGATGGACGTAATCGAATGTGTTATCGGCATCTATAATATCAAAACCAATGAAAAGAAAGAATATCAACGCTAAATATATATAAAATATTGGTTTACATGGAAGTCCTTCCAGTACATTTCCGAAAGATATTTCTGCACCAATATCAGGAGCTTCAGAGACCAAATCCTGCGCAATATCCACACCGTAGCATTCAGTAGTAGGATATTCTTTTTTGATGCATTTTAGCCAAAATCCTCGAGCACAGCCAACGTCCAAAATTTTAAGGCCAGATTTTGTTTTTGCAAGCTCTTTCACAACAGGACTAACTATATCTCTGTAAAACAAAGCCAATATTCAGATCTGAGACAAAACAACGAATGTCAGGTTTCGTACCCGTTGAAGGCAGCACGGAAAATATAGTGCTGCATTTCCAAACGGTCTTGCTCTTTGGCGTCCATTGGCAATACATAGTCGCTGTTTTCCAGAGTATGGTAATCACGCATTTCGGCATCCCAAGACTCTGGAAGGTTAGGATTCCAGTTTTTTGCCTGCAATGTATTGATGTGGGCAGCTCGAAGAGCTTTGCTTGGGATTGGCGATGCTGTAGTCGCTGCGGCTTGCTTGGTGGATTGATTCTTGATTTTCGAAAGTAATCGCTGAGTTTACAGCGTATGGGCTGGCGTTTGATTTGCTTACCTGGGCATTTTTGTCGTTAGTAAACCCGGCCGGCGGAACTACTTCTGTTGTGTTGCTTAGTGCTTTTTTAATAGATTTGGATTGATAGTGGCCCATTCTATAGAATTTTTGATATTTTTCTCAGGGTAAATTGCCTGATAATGTCATCACTTTTTAATCCTTTGTTTGATCACTTGATGTTCTAGATTTTCACTCCCAGCTGCAGATTTTCATGTATCTCACCAGTCCAAACAGACCAAACCAAGACACGGTCGGGATGGTGGCGCCAAATTTTGTTGGTGCAGGGAGAAAAACGCGTTGGAACAATACCGGCGAGATCCAATCAGAACTCTACTTGAAAGCAGACGGTTTATTGCAAGGCTCAATGGCTCGATCCGTTGCGTTTCCTGTCAGTGCTGCACTTCCATCGGCTGGTGCTTTTTCCTTTTGATGTTATAATAATTGTCTGAATGAAAATAAAATTAGGCGGTGGCGTTTTCAAAGCAGTTCCTTCAACGTCATCAACAGTGGTATCCCGGAAAATTACGACTGCACGAAATTTAGCAAGTAGAGCCTCAATTTTTCAAGGAAACAGAAACTCAAAATTATACCCAGGCGCATTGAAAGCAGTATTTGTGAGAACTTCTCGTGATGCATGTGACGGAACCGTTTGGAACAGCGGTGTTTTACATGAAGACGTAAAAATTGTGCAGGCGCGCCATGAATTTGAAAAACAGCGAGAAAAAGAAAAGGCAACCACACCGGAAATTGACTTGAAGAAAGAGCATGTACATCTTGAAAAAGTTTATCGAAAACAATTTCTTGGTGGAAATGATGACTGGAATTATGGTGCTAATGAGTCTTTAGACAGAGGAAAGAGCGTCGGTCGATGTAGCTTTGAGCGAATCAGTCTGACAAGCCACTCCGGCAATAAAAATTGCAAAAAAACAATAGAAAATCGGAATGCAAGGAATTATCAAGAACAGATACAGAAACATTTGTTAAGAAATGGAGCAATGATGTTATGCAGCAGCAATTCAATTTTCCTAAGTAAAATCAAATCATCAAATTTTTCAACGTCACTTTTGAATGAACAACCAACTTCTGAAGAATTGCTGTCGCCATTAACTGTTGGGACAAACACTAACAAGAGTGGCAACTTAGAAAAAAATTCTCCAGGAAAACGAGTTGCACAAATTATTGGCAATGGACTTCCACCAGTACGACCTGAATCACCACGTGCATGGGAAAGAATCAAGGTAGTGCTCCAAGAAAATTCAAGACGGAGAAGTAGTTGGGCGGATTTAAATCGAAACAACGAGTATATGAACAAGTATGATATAGATGCAATACCAGGTCTCGAAATAGGTGGAGCAGTAAAGCGACGACATAAACGGATTTGAGATTGGGATGGTCATGGGAACCAAAATTTTTTAGGGTTACTAAGATTATTTTCACCTTCCTTTCATTTGAGTCGATGATTGCTGGAAATAAATTTGATTCAAATGAAAAGACATAACAAAGAAAATTCTGGCTTTATTTATATCGAAGGTTGAATGAAAATGAAAATCAGTAGTTGAAGAGTGGCGGGTGTGACAATGGAAAAATGAAATAAGGCAAAAAAAAAAAAAAAAAAAA
>JADGJH010000727.1:0-14947 GCA_027596945.1 Physocladia obscura
GTATGTTTAGGTCATACAAGAAACAAAAACACTGTTGTCATTTCCTTATTCTTTGTGAATAAAATCATGCAAATAATAACTTTATAGCTTTGGTATTAGTTTGTGTTTATTTGTAAAAATAAACAAAGCTGTGAAAGTTATATTACTATGTCTGGAGAATAAACTTATCATTTCTTTATGTGTATTGGAATAAAATGATGTAAGGGTATATTTTGGGTTTTATTTCATGCACTCCACCACAGAGTAATTCAGATTTCAACAAGAAGGAGAAGGTCTGCAGCATATCAACAACTGGATTCTCATGTCTATTATCCTTCATAATATGCTCATTACTTTTTGTAATACATGGAAAGAGGTGGAGGAAGACAATGATGATTCAAATGATGGGTTGCACCAGGGACAGCTTTTTTTCATTTCACATTTTGCAAAATGAAAATTTCCATATCTTGTTTTCCAGAAAACCTGGTCAACTGCAACTTTCAGGAATCAAAGATCAACTAATAAAAACTTGATTTTTATTTCTTTGATCAATCTTTCTTTCTGCAGCACAAACTAAGTGAGATGCATTTGAAGTTTTACATTTTTCCAAAATCTCCATTTTTTTTGGGTGAGTACTGTGGACTGCACTCAGGGAATCAAAGTGCCTCCCACTGCTGAAGAATTTGGGTCTCAGATCAAGCAAACTGTTTTGTGCCATATTAGTTGTGTTTTTAGTTAGTGATGTTTTTAGTTTTGTGGAAATACATAGAGTTTTATTAAAACTAACTACTTCAAAACAAATTAAGAAATAACTACTTAAAACAAATTGAGAAATTCTTTGAGATCACTTTGTTGCAATCTCCATTTATGATTGTGTATGGTAAGGGATTTTAGCGAGAATTCTGTTTTTCTTTATTCTAGATTTTCATTGTTCAAAATCCTCAATCACAAAAATTCCAAAACAGTCTTTAAATAAATCTTGCATTTTCATCCCCGTACAAAACTTTCTTGTATTAATACAAAGCTACCACTTAATGATGGAAATGGCAAGTCCGATGTTTTGTTCTTTACATTTTAAGTGAATTGAGCGATTTCTTTCAATAAAGAGTGAATTCATCTTTCAATACAGCTTGAATCTTTTGCACTTTAACACACGTTTTTCCCAAAGTGATAGCTGCTTGAATCAACCCCATTTTGAGTTTCTGTTTCTCGAAATTGTTATTGTCTGGTTCCTCAAGCCAAGAGAGAATTGCATTTCACTGTGCTGTCATGGGACAACTAAAGGATTCCTCAGGTTGAATGTATTCTGAATTTTCATCAGATAGATGGGTTAAAAAAAGAATAATAGTAATTATATGTTAAACATTAGGGAGGTTCAAAGTTAGCAAATTTTTTTGTTTCTTTGTTGAAAAAATTGATGTAAAAATGATTTCTTTGACCAAAAATCATGTAGATTAATGTTTTTTAGCACAAAAAACATTTTCTACAAAATGCCACCCAAAACTCCAGCACCAACTGCCATCACTGCCACATCCCCCAGCAAACCAACACATGTGTATCTTAGTGACATCAGACTTACGCAGTGATTTGGGCACATAGTAAGTAACAAAAGACTTTAATCTGACCAAATGAATGTGCTCAAATGATCCTGCACCAGGGTTTTTTTAATGTTGAATATTAAATTCTTTGTGGTTCATTTCTTGCTAAGTGTTTGCGGCCAGTTCTTTTATTGATATGCCTGATTTTTTCTTGTGATGGTGGTGTGAAGTTGACATATGTTCATTGTTAGGACTGGTACCGTATTTTGATATCAACTGTAACAGTAGATTTGGTTCTTTTGAAGATTTACTGTCTTCTTGAGTTGACGAAAATGTGTGAGACGTTGATTTGATTGAGTCATTAAGAGAAATACTTCTTCTTCAAGGGTCAGTAATGCTAGTATGCTGGTACTTCAAGTGATAAACTGTACTTTGCTGGTTGGTTGCGATTTCACTTTTTCATTATGTCCTAATTTTGGAATTCCTTGAGGGAAATATGTTTTTGAAGGCGATACGGTATAACGAACTTCCTGAAACAATTCTATAACTGTCCAAATAAAATCACGATTTTAGATACTTGGATTTGAATTTTTTGAAAACTGAAGAAGTTGAAATTCAAGAATGTCAAAGAGTACTGCAATCAAACGCCTGATGACGGAATACCGAGAACTCACAATAAATGCACCAGAGGGAATAACAGCCGGTCCTATTAGCGAGGAGAACGTTTTTGAATGGGAAGCTCTGATTAGGTTTCACTCTTGTTTTATACTCCAACGACAACACCAAAACATTCATTGCAATTAGTGGACCCGCTGATACGCCTTACGAAAACGGAGTATTTGTGGCCAGCTTACGGTTCCCGAATGATTATCCGTTATCGCCACCACAAATGCAGTTTGTTCCGCCGCTCTTCCATCCGAATGTGTATGCTGATGGCCGTGTTTGTATCTCGATTCTGCATGCTCCCGGCGACGATCCACTGGGATATGAGCTTGCGAGCGAACGGTGGTCGCCCGTGCAATCGGTCGAAAAGATTCTGCTCTCTGTGGTTTCGATGCTTGCCGAACCAAACCCGGATTCAGGTGCAAATATCGATGCATGCAAACTGTGGCGCGATGATCGCGATGCATTTAACGCGCGTGTTCGTCAACATATTGAGGCCACCCTTGGTCTGTGAGACAACTGGTGGCGATCGCCAGCAGATAAATTGGAGTATGTATCAGAAAATAAATAATAAATTGCCATATGTGGTGAAACTGTGTAACTATAATGTGGTTTATTAGTCACTTGGAGTGTGTGGAGAATGCGTGTATTATAATACTGATGATTTTCACTCAGAATTGTTTTGAGAAAATGGTACTTGCTCACACTTTCCATTTGTCTAGTTGACAGTTACCAATCATTTTTGAGTTGACACCAACCAATCAAATAACTCTAAATAATGTCATCACAAACCTCACTTGTTAAATTTTTTTGCACCACTTTGGTCTTCTCCACTTAGAAAACTTATCAAAAGCACATCAATGTGGCGGTTTTCTAAAGGTATTTCTAAATGGTTCATTTCAATGGCCCCTTTATTTTTTGTTTCTAATATATTACTGAACAAATTTGCACAAGGATTTTCTGCAAGAATGACTGGAAGACCAAAAATTTTTTGTCAGATGATCTGACAAATACATGAAATGCAAAAATGAATTTCAGTTTCAATTTTAAACAAATTAAAGGAAAAATACAATGGTCAGTTTAACTGTCTTGCAAAACTATGTGCATTTACAAATATTGATTGTAGAAACTTTTAGAAACAAATTCATCAATCTAGTCACCTCTAAAGACTAAGTAATTGGATGTGGATTATCTGAGATTAGTTGTTGCTTTCCTGGATAGAACTCAACTAACACATGTCTTTTAGATAAACTAGATTAGCAACAGAGAATGAAAATATTACTCACTTTAAAGTAGATAAGGTCAACACCAAACTGATTGACACATTGGACATGCCTTTGACTAGTTCAAGGCAAAGTTCCTGCTCAAAGTAGACTGTCACAACTGCAAATTCTTCAATCATTTTGACAATGGCCTTGACTAATCCTGTTAGTATGACAGCTGCTACTGCAGCTATGACATCTGATTAAACTGTTGCAGTTACTCTAAATTTTTAATTATATGATTCTCCAGCTCTTGATACAGCCATTGTTAATGCAATTGCAGTTGCAGTAACTGGAGTGATGGCAAATACTCATATATTAAACTATAGAATTTATTTTTAATTAAAAAAATAAAATAATTAATTATAATTATAATACTAAATAAAGAAAATCAAGGACATAACAGCTATAATCCAGAATCAGGCCAGGGAATTTTCACATTTTCTGATTTTTAATTATTATTATTGTTATTATTTACTGGAATTTGATCATTGTTGATCATTACAAAAAAAAAAATACAAAAAATAAGTAAAATACACCCAGATGGAATTTAAAAAGCAACTCAAGATATTGATACGCTTTCTAATGAATTGCATCCCATTTATTTGATGCAAAGAAATGCTATCAAAGCAGGAAGGCATATGTTACTTGGCTGATTGAGAGAGATATTGGAAAGATATCTGTAATAGAGAGTAGAATATGTATTAAAGCTCCCATTATATCTCTGGAATGTTGGTATATTGTTGATGCAGGTATAAAATAGATTTTTTATTCTTTTTTAATTTTTTTTCAATTTTAAATAGGATTTCAAGCATTACCATCCAAACTCTTTCCTTTGGAGAAATTGTTCACAACTGGTATCAAAGGTATAAAAATGGTAAATAATAATGTTGGATGGAAGAGTTCTGGTAGCTGGAATACAAAAGAATTACCAGAACTTGAAAAAACCTTGATTGCATGGCTTTTTGCATTAATGCCAACAACTATGTACTCTTATCAGCAGTAAATCAAACTGAAGAAAATGTCACTGAAAATATCTATGCTTAAACAGATTATGGAGAAAATACCAGCAATAACACTATTTGACCTTTTCTTCCAAAATAAATTATAATTATTGCAAAATTTGAGGTTTTACTGTTTGCAATAACTGTGCCCAAACAAGACAGAGTTCAAATTGACAAAGTAATACTCTTTATTATTAATAAAATTACTAGTACACAAAGTTAAAATAAAATTTCTTGGTTATTCATTGATCTTACTAACCTTGATTTTTGATTCATAACTATTGCAATCTAGATATGTCAGTGGCAACTATTGTTGAATATGATTTAAAAATATTTAATTATTATTCAACATTGCCAGGGCTTTTAATTTTGGCAATGGAGATAGTCTATTGCCTCTTTTTTTTAAATTAAAACTAAACTCTCAAAGGCTGCATCCTTCTGCATGCAACCTGAAATGATATGTATATTTATGGTATTTATGGGTATCAGATTAGATTCTTTTTTTATTGTCATTTACATAAGTTTTTTTCAAAAGTAGTATTATTTGTTTTTGGGCACACAAATATTAAATTCATGCTGCTTATAAAGTGGATTTTCTTTGGTTTGATTTCCTCAATACATTCATTAGGGGCTTCAAGACACAGTTGCAGTGATAAACTTCCATCACTCTTTTGTCAGGTTCTTCGTGTTCCCACTCATTGCAGCTGCAAGATCATCAAGCAAAGCTTGGTCATTGGCTCAAGCCAAGTCACCAGTCCAAGACTCAGCTCAAAACTGGTCCATCAGCAAAAGCTTGTCTCAGCCAAAGCTGGTAAGCAGTGGAGAGTCATTGACTCTGCAACATCTGCATTAAATAATTGAAACTCACCACAGCAAAGTAATGGAAATAGGTCCAGAATGAACTCAAGAAATTTTTGAGACCTAGCTAAGTCTCAAAAATAGTCAGGTAGTGTTCTTCAAACTCTGGAGATAAATAGAATAGATAGAATAAATAGAAATAGGTAAGTATGGTTAATAAATACAAATACAATGTTTTCTTTTTTTTCCATTAAGATACCGAGTCCTTGTTCTGGTACCACCAGCAACAAGAACCCTTCTCTTTACACTCAGGCTGCACTCTGTCAATGCATGCATTTAGAGCTGCCTTATCACCCATTGCCCTGGTTGCCTGACTGTGTCCTGTCACCTGGGGGTTAATTTCTCTTTGCAAGCTTATCCTTCAAAGATGGTGCACTAAAAAAGATATCCACAAACTCACTCCACAGCATTGCTAGATCTGTCCCGAGTGTCATGGAAGGCAGGGGTGGAAGGGGTGTAAAGAAAAGGTTGGCACTTATCCCTTGGGCTGCTGTGAGTCCAGTATAACAGCCCCAAGTGTCACTCTCATGGTGGAAGACCTGTGGTGCAGAGACACTAGTTGAGCTTGATACACCACTGGCCTCGCAGAGCTGTTTGCATGCTGCAAACAACATGCCATTTTTCAGATCGTCTTCAATTTATTAATTCAACTCCAAAACCTAAAGAGAAGCAAAACAAATTAGTAAAAAAACCTAAAACATGAATAATCAAAAAGAACAAAACAAACAGACAACCAATAAATAAATAAAATTATGTACACAATATAAATAAACAAATATTAACAAATATTAACAAATATTGAAAAATATTAACAGAATATAAACAAATATTTACAAAATAATAAATAAATATTTACAAAGATAATTATTGAATTAATTAAAGTGTTTTGAACAAATCAACCATCATGGATGGAAAAGATAACTGAAAATGAGCTTGGTGTGATAATGAAAAAGGATAAGAAGATTATGGTCCCATCATCTACATATGTATTTGTAGATCCTCTGCATTTCAATACTTCCATCAAACTGTATATTGTTCTCTCCAGCCATGGGCTTGTTCATTGGAATATTTTGATATTCTCTTTTCAACCTTTGTTCATTGTTTTAACATATGAGCAAGTGAGCAATACCATCCTGTCATTATGATCTCTTTCTATTTGATCACATCAATGATATAACAAAAGATTATTTGTGTCATCAATTTTGACTTTCAGCTATCATTTGAATTTTTCCCATGTGTTCACCCAAGTCAACAGGATATATTTGAAATTTCTATGGCCTAAAATTACCCAAAATTGCAGCATTTCCTTGCGATCAGATAAAAACTGTAGATTCTATTTGTTTTTGTACCAGCTGTCACTGAAATGGGCCTATCCAAAAAGCATATTCCAGAATATTATGGAAAAGGATACCATACAGTGAAAGCAATTGAGATTTCTGATTGGAGTAAGATAGATGATGATTGAAACCATGGCAAACTGATTGATTGTACAGGGTATCTGTGCAAAAACTGCAGTCAAATATTTTGAAGAAGTTTCCAGAAGCTCTTACATCCTTCTTCAAAACATATGATAAACCTCAAAAGAGAAGGATGCAAACAAAAATCCATTAATATTGATGAAGAAAGCTATTGACCAACGTCCACCAATGACAGTCACATTTTTTGAAACAGTATTCAACAGACCTGTTTGTTACATTTATCCTCAAACTGAGGATGAAAGTGACAAATTCACATTTACCTGCCATTACTCCACCATCAAATACTTCAGTACTACTTTTGCAACCAAGGTTTTCTGTTGCCATGAATGTGCAAAATTATGTGATTAAATTTGAAAAAAATTTCAAGACTGATGTGAGCGAAAATAATTGATTTTTTGCAAGTGAATGACCGAAACAGTGTTTCCTTTTGCGACACTGTTAGACGACAATGGCGATGCAAATGCTGATTTCACAAGATACCAAACACTGACGCCTTTTGTTTTCCCTGAGATTTGGAGCCGTATCTTTGTAATGGCTTTTGGAAACATGAAACAACTTTTGCGGGTAACTCAGCTCTGCAAATCAGTGTATTTCTACTGCTGGGTCTCGCCGGCTGCCAAGTCTTCTTTTTATTTTGAACGCTACGGCCGACGCAATGCTATTTTTTTTGCTTTCAGAAGCCAACTATGGAGAAGCCTGCAGTTTACAGAGATTCTCACGTGCATGATTAATGGTGGTGCGCGTTATGCGTGCGCGGATAAGAACGAAAAAACCTGTCCGATTTTACGGCTATGTGGCATGAAGAACGGGGTTGAGCTTGTGAAGTTGTTTTGGAAGTGTCAGCCAGTTATTTCAGAGCTCCATATCAAGCAATGCTTGACACTCGGGGTAAAGAAGGGAGATTTTAATCTCAGTTAAGTTTTTTTAATTTGATCAACTTTTCGATGCCATGGCTTCCACGTTCAATATATTTAACGAGATTACGTTTAGTTTGTGCTATCCTTCAAACAGATCCTATAACTACGTCAGCCACCTATATTACTGAAAAACTGCATTATTACAATGTTCAAATCAGCTTGATTGGGGTAACTCCTCGTATTATTTCGCATTCACATATTTTTACCATTCTATACAAATAGCTCACAAAAGCCGGCCATGCTGAATTTGCTACTATACTTGTGTCGGGTGGACAGAATCAATACAGTACAAAACTTCTTGCAACAGCAATTCAAAACAACCAGCTGACATTTGCAAAAGATTTAATTGCATCCCGCGTGGAAACGGGCTTCAACAACGAACAATCGAATGAAGTTTGGCGTGAAATCAAAGAATTTAATGTGGATTATGTTACGCGTGCATTGAATATTGGATTAATTGCAACCCAGGAATATTTGTGGTCTGTGACAGCAAATACGCGCTTTGGAATTCATGTAGTCAAGACAAATTATGACTTGAAGACGCATCCTGATTTAGACGTCATCAAGAAAATTATTCAGGCTCTCATTGATGCTGGCGCGCGCATCGATTCACACTCATTGGAAAACGCAACATCAACAGGAAGTAGACAGTTAGTCGAATACCTGCTTTACCTGTGGAAATGCACACCTAATTTTGGCGAGGCTTGTATTATTACAAAAATCTGTATGCATAATGCGTTTATGAATCTTGAATGGAATCTTGCTATTTTCTTATTGAACGAAAGGATTTCCTGGATGTCGCGTTTTATGCCTGATTTCAATGGGCTTGCTTTTAAAGCGTCAGATCAAATTGATGAGACTCTTTTAAATATTGAGCCAAGTATGGAAGACGAAAGCGGCGAATATTTTTTTGCTCATTTCCAGGAATTGATTGATTTGGGTGTTTATGACGCCACTGATAGCTGGAGTAGATCGTTAAATAGTCTGGCATATAATTCTTCAGATTGGAAACCTTCATCTGTGAAATATGCAATCTCCGAATACATCAAACGAGGCGCCAAAGTTACGATACAATGCATCGAAAATGCCGTATATAAATCTTCAGGCGCTCGTGGAATAACTGATCGTCTCAAATACTTTTTGGATGAATTGGAAATCGATCCGTTGTATCCTCCAACAGCGGAAACAGGATTTTATTTGATGGAATCTCTTATATTTGTACGACATAATGAAACTCATCAATCGAATCTGGAATTGATGAATCTTTTACTTGATAAAGGATTCGTTATTTGCACAGAATGCGTTTTACGAGGGCTTAGCGAAAGTTGCACTGCACAAGAAATTTCACCTTGTTTCAGACGAGCTGTTGAATACGTTGTGGAGACTGAATCGCCAATATACAACAGGTTCATTAAGGAATTTTCAGAAAGATTTGCTGGTCATTATTTTGACGTAAACTCAGATAATGATCTGGTTCTAGGATTTGAATTCATGGCCTCGAATGGGTTTACCTGTACTTCTGAAGCTGTGAAATATCTGGAAGATGCTGGGTTTATTTTGGTTTCAAGAGTAGTGTCAAAATATATTCGGTGAAATTTTGAACTGTACACCTCAATCATACCTTTTTTCAGACAATGTTAGGAATTTTACATCAATCAGAGTGGATGAAAAAAATTTTGTGATCCAAATCAAATTTTCGAAACTATTAATTTTTGAAAATCACATCAAGCAGTGTGTGAAACTTGCTGTTTTAAAGAGCAACTAGTCTGCGCCCAACAACGTCCCCATATATTTTTAAGAAATTGCTTGGTTATAATACCCAGATTAACTGGGTAGAAGTTATTCCAATCGATTTGTGTGTTCAAAATATTTTTAATGCTGTTGACAAACAGCTCACAAAAGCTGGCCATGCTAATTTTGTGATGATAATCATGACTTTTGAAAATAATAATCACAACAATATGAGGTATAATTCCTGAAACAACACCAGCAATTATTGCAGTTTTGTTATTGTTGCCGGCTGTTTTCACTAATAATTTAATCATTACAAGTGTTAAAATGAGTCCAATTAAGTAGTAAAAAGAATTTACAGAATAAGAATGAATATTTTCATGAATAACCCAGCGCTGGTTTGGGTTGGTTTTAAAAATGATTATTTCTTGCATTTATTACCTTGGTGCTGCCAACACAACTTTGGCCCTTGTGGTAACAAAGACATTGGATTACTGTTCAGGCTGAAGTTGGTTTTGAAGGCATAGTTATGTTGAAGCAGCTTGAATATTCATAGCAAACAGCATTGGATGTTAAATTAATGTTCTTGCTTTCACCAGTGAAACTTATAGCAGTATTAAACCCCTTACAGTGTTTTCTTATTAGAGATGTACTAAATTAACTGTAGTTAGCTTTTACGCAATATTCACAGATACCAGAACCTGCATTGTTTGGCACTAATCAACAATGATTGCTATTGTTAAGCTTTTATGATAATAAAAGTGGGGTATCAAAAAAAAAATTCGTAACAAATAAAAAGATCTTCATTGATTCTGCCTAATTTAGGAAAGAGAGAAAATTGTTAAGGGTGTGGTGATTCAACTTGACCTGAGTATGTAATATTAAGAGAGTGCTATATGATAAATGACTCAACAAAAAAAGAAATCCAAATATTTGGGTAATGGGCCATCGATTGATTGGGTTGGCAAGACCGGCGGGGACAAGATACGCACGAACGCTGCACATACGCATTGCTCTCGACTCTTCGCAGCACCAAATGAGCAAAAGCTTTGCAAAATCAATAAGTACCGAATCAGCAAATTTGCAAAGTATACAAAAGACCATTCGAGAATCAATAGAAACAGTAACAACAACAGTTCTTGGGCGCAAATTCGCCGTTGACTCAGTGACAAACACAAGCGAATCCGTGCTGCGTTTGTCTGAACGTGGTCTTCACCGCCAGCAAGACCACCCGCTAAACATTGTCAAACAACGAATCCAAGAATATTTTGCGCGTTTAAACACCACTCATGTGTACACTTCGCACGATGCATTGCATCCAGCCGTAACGCCCGCCGACAACTTTGACTCGCTGCTGATTCCCAAAAGGCATCCGTCACGCGCGAAAACCGATACATACTATCTAAACAGTGAATACGTTTTGCGCACACATTCTTCAGCCCACCAGGCACAGCTGCTTCGCGAGCACAGCACCACAAAATTACTTAAGTCGAGTGTTGCAAATAATGTGGCAAAAACTCATAAAGACAGCTTCGGATTCCTCGTGACTGCGGATGTTTACCGCCGTGATGAAGTCGATGTTTCGCACTATCCTGTTTTCCATCAGATGGAAGGCGTGCGTCTCTTTTATCGAAAGAATTTGTTGTCCCAAATTAACATGGACGCATTTCCTCCAATCCCAAAATCTGCCAAAGTCACTGATTTGCCCTCACTGACAAATGCAAAGTCAAATCCCATCCAGGTATGAACATGGTAAAAAAAAGACAACAAGAAAACAAAATAAAGCAGCAAATTACAATTCTAACACGCACTCACATTAACTTTTTATTAAAGGATGCCCATTCTGCCGCAGATTCCGAACTTGTTGCCCTCCACCTGAAACGATCCCTCGAAGGCCTTGTATGGCATCTTTTTGGCACATCCGACAAAAACCTCCAAATGCGCTGGATCGAAGGCTCCTTTCCATTCACTTCCCCTTCCTACGAACTCGAGGTTATGTACAACGGTAAATGGCTTGAACTCCTCGGCAGTGGCGTTATGCAGCAGCAAATTCTCACCGACAACGGCTGTTCAGACTATATTGGCTGGGCATTCGGTCTTGGCCTTGAACGCATCGCCATGGTTCTTTTCGACATTCCTGATATTCGTTTGTTTTGGTCAACCGATCCGCGCTTCTTGAACCAGTTTTCGTCGTCCAGCGATTTGGCCAAAAATTTCAAGTTCCAGCCATATTCAAAGTATCCAGCTTGTTATAAGGATGTTTCGTTTTGGATTCCACAGGAAGCGCAGTGGCATGATAACGATTTCTTTCAACTTGTTCGTGATGTTGCTGGCGATCTTGCTGAAGATGTTGCCCTGGTAAATAAATTTTACCGTTTTGCCCTGTGGTGATATTGCGAAGATAGCTTTCATCATTCAATTCGCATATATTCCTCAGTCAATCAATTTTATAATTATAAAAAAATAAACAGATTGACACCTTCAAGCATCCAAAAACTGGCCTGACATCAAAGTGTTTCAGAATAAACTACCGATCAATGGACAAGAATCTTGTTAATGAAGAAGTCGATTTGATTCAAGACAACGTGCGCAAAGAATTGGCACACAGATTCAAAGTTGAATTGCGTGGATGAAAGAACATATAAAAATAAAAACAAAAGCTCAACTTCAGAACTGAAATAAAGTTGCACAAAGATTTTAAATTCTCTTGCTATTATTTTCAGAAGGATTAGCTAGTGTCAGAATCTGAGATTATGTGAAAGGGAATTTGTGTAGTTTTTTGTTAGGTTTGTTGCCACGTACATTTTTCCGGCAGGAAGATGCCCCAATATTGTGAAAAAATCAAAGCACAGCCTTTTTATTCCAATTCAATTCAAATCCAAATCAAAAAGAGGCTCATGTTTTAATTTAATTTGTGTGATATTGGCACAGGCAAAAACTATGGCTTGATACTTGCTTTGAGATTCACAAAAGGTACAAAGTATATGAAAAGCTTATTGACAGTTTCATGATGGAAGTCCATGTTCTTCAATTCACACTTGTGCTGACCAATTACAGCTGTTTGCAAAAATATTTTTTTCTTTGTCATTTTTGAAAACTGAAAAACAAAACCTGAAATCTGTATGGGGATTCACATGCATCCTGAGCCTCTCTGTTGGAGGTTTTTCTGGGCCTCAATGGATGGCAACAGTTTGCAATCAGTGACAAATCAGCTTTTTGTTGACTGGAGCCTTGTTAGTCAGGCATTACACTATTTCCACAGCTTTGGGACAGTTACTAACCCATTTACAATGAATCAAGGTTGACTGCAAGCTTTGGATTAACGGATAACTTTGTTGAATCCCGCAGAAGCAGATTCACTTGACCTGGTGGAATTGGAACAATAAAGTATAATATAGTTTTAGAATCTTATTATTTATTTCTAAGAATAGAACAACAATTTAAATGCCCAATTCTGTGCCTTGAAATAAGACTGCTGTTCCTCATTTTTAATGCTTTAATATTGATTAAAAATCAATTTCTAAGCAAAAGAAATTGTTCAAATGTAAAGACAAAGTTAGAACATTCAATCCCTGTCCTTGAATTTCTCCACAAAGAACAATAATTTATATTTTTTCACAGTTATCTAATAAATAATACATTTATTTCCAATTCTATTAAATATTATTTAACATCTATTCAGCTTGTATAACACATTTTATTTATTAAATCCAACACATTCAGATTAATCTAGTTTCATAGGTATTTTTAATTTATATTGTTTCCTTTCAGCATATCAAGGTGCTATTCACTCTGTGGGCTAATTGGTACTTGGATGAACTTATTGACAAGGTTTATGATTCTTGTGTGCAATTGATTTTTGCATTGGCCAGTGAAAATAACATGTAATTCTTTCAGCTGTACAATCCCAGTTGTTGTGAATTGCAGGTCCATAAGAGTGAGCCTTTTGAAGTATTGTATGCCTGAGTGGCTTTGGTACAAAGAGTCTTGCATGAGTCTTGTCAACATAGTATAAAAGACCATTTCTGAGCTTGTGGCATGAAATTTGAGAGTGCATATGACGTGGTGCAGTAGCAGGATTATTTTCAAAAGTTTCCGGTTTTTCAGGATCAATTAAGTACTTGGAGAATTCTTGAAATTCAGGATCATTAGTCATTTCCTTGATTTCAGTCATGAGATCATCAGTGAGAGTTAATTCAGAAATATTTAGCATTGCTGTAGAAGGGGCTTGAATTGTGCAGATGGTGGAAGTGTCACTGTTTGGAGAGAGTTGAATTGCAATTTCCTTAGTGTGAAAGAGATAAGAAAGTGCATCAGCAATCTTGTTCCATTTTCCAGGTTGCCATTGGATGTAGAAATCATAGGCAAGGATGTCAGCAATCTATTGGTCATGTACAGGTTTTAGTTTGAGTTAATCCAGTATGTGGTGTAGTGAATGATGGTCGGTGAATATGTAGACTTGGTTTCCCAAATGTATGGTCTGTGTTGTCTTAAAGTTTCAACTAGGGCAAGTATGTCACCTTCATAAGGATGATATTTTGATTCAGCTTGGTTAAATTTGCTTGAATGGAAGGCAATTGGTTGGTCAATTCCATTTTCATCTGGTTGGGCAACCTTGCAATAGCTAGAAAGATCAGTCACAATAAAGATGAACAGGCTTGCTTGGGTCAAACATGGCAAGAAGTTTAGGGTCAGAATGATGTTTCTTGGCTTGAAGGAAGATTTTTTTGGCTTGTAAGTCCCAGACTTGTTCAAATGGTACAGTTTTGTGTCTTCTGAGAATGTCAGATAGTGGAATAAGTAGAGTGGCATGCTTTTCAACAAAGTGGTGGATTGTGTTAGCTAGTCCCAGAACGCTTCAGAGATCTGTATAAGAGTGTAGTTCATCAAAATTTTGAATTGCTTGAATTCTTGATGGTAAGATGTTGATTTGTCTTTCAAAAATGTTGTATCCTAAGTATTCCAGTTGATCAGTGAGAAAAGAACATTTATGCAGTCTGACATGGAAGTTGTTTTCTTGGAGTTTTTGGAGAACTTGATCCAAATGTTTGAGGTGTTCTTCCAGAGTAGTAGAATAGACAAGTATGTCATCTAGGTAGATTGTGACAAAGAGATCAATCATGTCACAGAATATTTCATTCATAGTAGTTTGGAAAGTAGCAGGAGCATTGCTGAGTCCAAATGGCATGACTAGCCATTCAAAGTGTCCATATTTAGTATGAAACCTCTTCAGAAATACGGATTTGATGATATCCAGAAGCAAGGTCAAGTTTTGAAAAGTATTTTGACTTGCCAAGATAGCTGAGTGATTCCAAGATGTTTGGCAGAGGCGTGCAGTTCTTGTGCGTAATTTTGTTTAGAGCATGGTGTTGGTTTTTCATATGGAGGGGGATCTTTAAAAGCTTGATAGTAGATCAGATTGTAAAGGTAGAATTTGTGATTTATTGTAAGATTATATTTTCACAGAAAAGAAAAACAAAGCCCTTTTAAACCATTGTATTTGAAATTCTATTTCAA
>JADGJH010000728.1:0-11440 GCA_027596945.1 Physocladia obscura
AAAAACAAAAAACAAAAAAAACGCAACTATACTGACGATAGTGTGGAATTAGAGAGCCTCATTCGGTGAATATTTTATTTGAAATCTTATGCAAAATGCCTGATAAATACAATACAATGATGTTTTTATGATGCCTGTTTTTCATTTGACTTCATGAACGAAACTTCGAAAAAAAAGGAGATTTTGAATGAAATGGTGGAGTGACATTGATTTGATGTGGTATTCGCTGAATTTGTAACTAACGAACGCACGAATGGCTAAATCTTAATTTCTATTTTCGTGCACTTTATATAGAGAGGTTTGTATGTTGTTGTTGCCCGACTGCATTTTTTTTAACTTTAATAATCAGGGTATTTACCTGTATATTTGTCCATGCCCATTAATCGAGACTAATTACACCGAAATTGTTTGCCGATATGTTAAATGAATAAGCCTAACGATCTTTATTGCGGATTTGCGAAATTGTGAGATTCACAACCCAATTTGCTTTGCGACATTAACAAAAAAAAAAAAAAGGCCGCGCGCGCGAGCTTGAAGAGAAACGAATCAATAAAGAGCTGTCAAATATTCGCACAAAGTTCAAAGGTTCATTTTTTTTTTTCCTACTATTTTTTCCACGTTATGAAAACGCATCCTTTTTTTATATAGATCCCAAACTTGATGGTTATCAAAAGAAAAAATATGTCGCAAAACTACTCTACATGCATATTCTTGGCTGGGAAATTGATTTCGGATTCATGGAAATGGTGGATCTCTTGAATACTACCAAATATAGTGAAAAGCAGATTGTGAGTTAATTATGTAAATCATTTTGTCTTATTTTATTGCCACAGGGATACCTTGCAGTTACTTTAATGCTCGGAGAAAATGAAGAATTATCTCGTTTAATAATTAATTGCTTGTCGCGCGACTTACAAGGAAACAGTGAAATTTTTGCATGTCTCGCCTTACACGCTATTGCGAATATTTCCGGAAGAGAAATGGCGACAAGTTTGTTGAATGAAGTTCAGCAGTTGTTGGTTTCTGGGTTTGTATGTTGAAGTATTGCTTGTTTCTCCTTTTTTTTGATATACTTTCTTTAGGAGTCACACAAGCTTTGTCCGTAAAAAGGCCGCTTTGTGTTTGTTGCGTCTGTTCAGAAAGTTTCCTGAAATTTTTGAGGCAATCGATTGGGCCCCTAAAATTTTGTATATGATGGATGATCGTGACTTTGTAAGATAAAAAACGATTTGTTATATTAAAAATATCAATTCATAAAAAATAATAATAATAGGGAACTGCTTTGGGCGTTGCATCTCTTGTTACTGCTTTGGCCCAAGTATATCCGGAAGCATATTACGGTGCGGTTACCAAAGCCGTAAACCGATTACACAAAATAGTTATCGAAAAAGACTTTACTTCCGAATATGTTTACTACAAAATCGCTGTCCCTTGGCTCCAAGTTAAACTGCTCCGTCTTTTGCAGTATTTTCCAGGTCCAGGTGAGAATTTTTTTTCTTTTTTTGGAGGGAAGGAGGCGCTGCAAACGCATATATATCTAAGCGATTGTATAATTGGATAAAATAAGCGGACTTGCAAGTTTTTCGAAGACTGAACGACGTTCTTGCGTATATTATATCTCATAGTGCTGAAGTTCCGAAAAATGTTCAACACAACAATGCACAAAACGCGATCCTATTCGAAGCAATTAATTTGTGCATTCATTTGGATCCCGCATCAGAATTGGTTGACCAGACGCTAGGTTTACTCAGTAACTTCATCATTGCAAAAGAAACAAATAGCAGATATTTGGCACTTGAAACAATGTGTCATTTAGCGGCGACGGGTGCCAGAAACTGCTTAGATTCCCTTCGAGTGAATCAAGACACCATTGTTGCCTCCTTGAAAGACAAGGATATTAGTGTAAGGCGCAGAGCTCTGGATCTATTGTACAGTATGTGTGATCAAAATAACGTACGTGTTATTGTCGCCGAATTGCTTCAATATCTACCGATCGCCGATTTCGCAATTCGCGAAGAAATGGTGCTTAAAATTGCCATTCTCACCGAAAAATTCGCGATGGAGTATTCTTGGTATGTTGACGTTGTTCTTCAACTCATCACGGTTGCTGGAGAATTCGTTTCTGATGATATTTGGTTCCGAGTCGTTCAAATAATTACCAATAATGAAGTCTTGCAAGAATACGCCGTCGCTACGATTCTCACCGCGTTGCGTTCGCCCACATGCCATGAAACAACTGTTAAAGTTGGCGGATGTGTGCTTGGCGAGTATGGACATTTAATTGCTAATATGCCAGGATGTGCACCCATTGATCAATTCACTGCTTTACACACCAAGTTTCCAATATGCTCGGTACAAACGCGTGCGCTGCTGCTTACAACGTATGTGAAGTTTATGAATTTGTTTCCTGAAATCAAAGGCGAAATTATTGCGGTTTTCAAGCAACATCAGAGTGTCCTCGACGTTGAGCTCCAACAGCGAGCAAATGAATATCTCAGACTCGCAACTCGTGATGACGGTGATGAGTTGTTACAAACTGTGTGTGAAGAGATGCCAGCATATCCAGAACGTGAATCTGCCTTGTTGTTGAAATTGAATCAAAAAATTGCGGATACTGAGGATAAGCGAACATGGATTATTGGAGGAAAGGACGCGAATACTGAAGTTGCGAAAGCAAAAGCCATCCGTGATGCCGCAATTGCAGCAGCTGGTGGCGCTGGCACAAACGGAGTTCCGCGACCAGTTGCAGCGGGCAAAGGGCTGCTAAAAACTTTCGAAGACAAGTTACAGGAATCAAACAATCCTCCAGCTGGAAGTACTGAAGAAGCCGATCTTTTGAAAGCTATCGAATTATCTAAATTGGATATGCCGGATGGTGGGTTAAGCGAAACTATTCAAAAGCCAACAACACCTGCTGCGGCGCCTACTGTGGACGCTTTGGGTGCGGGTGTGATTGATTATAGCCTTGCAAAACCGGTGGTGAAAGCTTTGAGTGGTGGAATGGATGATTCGACTTTATATAGTCGACTTGTTACTGCCGCAAATGGTCTCCTTCATCGCGATGCGAATCTCGAAATCGGTCTCAAAACGGAATACCGCGAGCATATTGGCCGTATTGCAATATTCTTTGGAAATCGTTCATCGCACGCCATTACTTCGCTTGCAGCCGAAATTCAAGCAGACCCGAAACAAGTGCGCGTCACACTTCTTCAACCGCTGCCCAGTATCATTCCGCCTGGAACTCAGCTACACCAAATCTACAAAGTTGAGTGTCTTGGAGTTTGCGACCCACTTTCTTTGCTCAATGTTGCATGTGCTATTGGTGACGGCATTTCTCTAAACGTGCCTGTTAATCTGAGTTTGCGTCTTCCAATCCTGTTGACAAAGTTTGTGACACCGATTCAGCTACCAGCAAATGATTTTTTTCAACGATGGAAGCAAATTGGTGGACCACCAAGAGAATCACAGGCTGTTTTCAGGCCGGCTTCTGGCACTGTTGTTGCGACTTCTGATCTTGCCAAGATTATAACCAGTTTGGGACTTGGAATTATCAAATATGTGGATGACTCGCCGTTGAGTGTTGTTGGTGCTGGTATTTTCAATGCATCCGAATTGGGAAAAGTTGGTTGTATGGTGCGATTGGAGAAGAATGAGCAATATGAGGTAGCATTTATTTTTTAAATTTGATTTTTTGTTCTTAGTTAAAAAAATTTTTTTTTCTTCAGATGTACCGACTTACTGTCCGCACAACTAATGAAATTGTGTCCGACGTATTGCGTGCACAAATCGAAGAGTGTGTAGCACTTCACATTTAAGTAGTTAGAAATAAAGATGGACAATAACTCAAAAAGTTTTGTGTTCATTTTTCAAATTTTTTGCAATTATTCAGTTTTGTTCCAAACTCAAAATATAATTTATGGTCAATCAATTATCAACTGGGCCTGATGATCTCAAGCTTGAGCGACCCGCCCTCATCATTTCATCCACAAGCAAAAAGTTGCTCGCAATAACCGAACTGTGAGAAATTAATGTGAAGGTTAACAAAGGAGGAAAAAAAATTGCAATTACAAAAAATCAATCAACGTCAAAAGAATCATACCAAGAATGCAGTAAGTGACGATGAACTCTGTAATTGTCGAAAATTCCTTCCAATACAGGATCACATGTTTCTCCAGTTTTCAAATCGACACCAACAATATGGCCTTCTGCATACTCTTCTTGCATCAGAACAATAACATCTTGAGCGTCGAATCCGGCGTTTCTGGCAAGAGTTTTTGGGATGATAAGTAAAGCGTCTGAGAATGCCTGGACTCCCATCTTGGCTCTTCCTTTGACTGACGCCTTGAACTCATTCAAATGAGCCGACAGAGCAATATTGAAAGCGCCGGCACCAGGAACAACATGTTCATCCTCAATAGCATTCTTAACGGCCCGCAAGCCGTCACGAACAGCGTCATTAATTTGAGTAATCGTGTGTGCATTCGGTCCAGTAATCAAAAGTGTGACAGACGCAGGGTTCTCGACATTTTCCAAAAAGGTAAACTTTTCTTCACCGAGAACGTGCTCGTACACCAGACCAGAATATCCCAAAACGCTTTCGTCCAAGTCGTCGACAGAGTTTTGCGCAACACCGCCGCAGCAAAGTTGCAGACGCTCCATGTTTCTTCTCTTTGCCCTTCTCAGGGCCAAAATGTTGTGCTTGGCGAGAACGTCGAGACTGAGTGGATCGATTCCTTTTTGGTTGATGATAACGAACCCTTTGTTTTTGTTCTTTCCGTCGCAAACTTTGTTCTTGAAATCAACGATTTTTGCGAGGCGGGCGTCAACGAATCTGCGTTCTGATTCCACAAGTTTTTCACGTTGCTCAGCAGATGAATAGAAGAATCCAGAGTTGATTTCACTAAAAAAAGAAAAAAGGGAAAAAAAAAAAAAAGTGAGAAACTCGGTAACTGCAAAAATAACTTGAAATCTTGTGCACCTCTTTTCGTATTCCAATGAAACATTCAAAGTCAAGATGAACGCATCTTCAACTCTTTTCGGCATATCTGGATGTCTCGCACCGTGGTCCATAACCAAACCCTTCACCAAACGGGTATCGGTCTCATTCTTGTGCATCATTTTCATTATTTCAACCATATGCAAGTCAATTGGTTGGCCCGGACGATGAATTGCCATAACTGCATCGACAATGGCTTCGGTCAGCGAATCGGCAACTTCAGTGCGTACTTTTGTGCGGAGGGAAGAACGGGCAACAGAAATCAAAAGATCACGATCGATGGTTTTTTTCAGCTTGAACTTCTCGAGAAACTAAGAAAAACAAAGATTTAGACATACTTTTCAGATTTTCAGAGATAATTAAGGTGATTTTCAAACCAGCAATGACTCCTTCTTTGCGATTTCGAAGCCTTCAGTAACAACTCGTGGATGCAATCCTTCAGAAATGTATCGTTCCGCCTGCTTCAGAAGCTCACCAATCATAATAACATTCGAAGTTGTTCCATCTCCAGTAATATCATCTTGCGCTGTTGCAGCACGCGCAATCATTGATGCGGTTGGGTTTTGGATTTGCTGTATTTCTAGTATGAGAACACCTAGAATAAAACATCAAAGATTAAAGACTTACCATTTCCGACAAAAGAACCTTTCCGTCTTTGGTCAGCTTAATATCTCCTGAGCCACCAACGAGCCTGTTCGCGAAATGATTAATGCGATGGTTGGATGCTAAGAAAACAGTGGAAAACAAACGCACATTTTGATTGTTCCCTTCGGTCCCAGATTAGTTTTGAGAACATCTTGTAGACCTAAAGCAGCATTGATATTGAGCTGTAGCGCCTGACCGCGTCGGGCAACTTCGGCGTTTGGATTTGCGCGTTGAATTGCAGCCGAAGACCTATAAACACATAAACGGAAGCACAATTGCAGGCAAGTTAGTTTACAATATAGTAGCATGGATGAATGCGCATTGCAACTGCTGTCTGCAGAGGTTTGGCTACTCACATTTTTTTTTTTTTTTGGTTTTCTTGATTTCCACCCCCAACCAAATAAAGTGACCAAAACAATCCAAATTCACAAACTCTTCAACAGACTTTGAAGCTCAGAGATTTCTCCACTTTTCTTACATATCTAAAATGAAATAGGTTTATTTTTCGTTTACTCTCTATTATTTTTAAAATATTAATCCATCGAAGAATTTCACTCTGTCAGTTCAAATGAATTTGCAACTCCAAAACGAATGCATCAAAAAAAATAAAATAACTTTTGCCTCCATTATTCCAAGAAGCTTCTGTTCGTCGCCAGTGTTGCGAAGGTTTTCCTCCATTGCTTGAGTTTTTCACGACTGTGTGCTTCCAAGCATTATGCGAAAGGGCATGCTTGAGTTGGTGCCTTTCAGTTTTTTTACTGAATTTGCAGAAGGAGATGGCGAAACTGAAGTGGAGTTGGAGCTGGTTTGAAGCTTGGCAGTCTGTCTAGCATATTTCTCTTCAAGTCTCTGTTTTTAGTTAAAGAAGATAAAGCTTTTTAAAGTATTCCTGCTTTGCACAAAACTCCTGGATCATTTGACGGGCACACCCTTCCTTGGATCATGTAGGATAATAGGTCACTCAATTTTGAGACTTGTCAACAGCACAGGTGTCAGGCAAGGCGAAAAAAAAAGACAAAAGATGGTTTGTGGATTTTCAGCGAGTTGAACACTAATAACCGGCGGCAATAACGCAGGCGGCGGCGGCGTCACAGAAGGAAAACAGCTACATTGTGCTTGAGCTGGGAACGCAGAGCCTGCGGGTGGGGCGGTCGGACTACCTGGTCGGGCCGACGCTGATTGGCACGAACACGGCGTCGGAGGTGATTGACGCGAACGGGCGGGTGGTTGACTGGGCGGGGTTCGAGCGGCTGGTGTAAGTGCGCGTGTTTGCAATGGACTGATCTGCGCCTTTACTAATGCGCGCGCAGGGTGCATGCCGTGGTGGCGGTGCTTGGCGAGCGGCGCAGCAACGGCGAGGCGCTGGTGGTGTGGGTGGTGCCGGTGCAGTGGGGGCCTGCGCAGGTGGAGCGGCTGGTGCAGACGAGCTTCGAGGCGCTGAACGCGGCGGGGCTCGCGCTGGTCGACGCGCCGGCGAGTGCGCTGTTTGGCGCCGCGCGCGTCACAGGGCTGGTGGTCGACGTGGGCCACGGCCGCACCGACGTTGCCGCCGTTGTCGACGCGCACGTGCTGCGCGCCTCGGCCCTCTCGCTGCCCCTCGGCGGCCGCGTCGTGCGCGAACACCTGCGCGCGCTGCTTGCGGACGACCCGCTTTTTGTGTGCGCGCTGCCCCTCGACGACGCGCTGCTCGACGCCCTGCTGCACTCGGGGCTCTGCCGGCTCTTCAACGCCAAGGAGCGCACCCGCCCCCCCCTCGTGGCCGCAATCAAACGCGTCGAGTGGGTCTACCAGGGCCACAAGGTGCGATCCTCTTCCTTCCCATCCAATCCTCTCAATCCTCTCAATCCTCTCAATCCTCTCAATCCTCTCAATCCTCTCCTCCGCACGGCAGCTGTCCATCGGCCCCCAGCGCTACCAGGCCTTCGAGTGCCTCTTTCAGCCCTCCCTCGCCGGTCTCGACGTGGTTGGCATTGCCGAAGCCGCCTACCTTGTCGCCATGAACTCCCTCGAACCTCTCGACAAACGCTTTGCGCTCTGGGATTCCGTCCTCATTACCGGCGGCCTGAGCGTCGTTCCCGGCCTCCACGATCGCTTCGAGAATGAAATGCTCGGCTTTCTCGCGGCTTCTGAAACTTCAAATGAATTTCAAGTCAAGGACGTTAAATTTGCTAAAATTCCCGAGTATCTATCTTCTGCCTATAAGGAACCCTCTCCCAATGCCGCTTTTCTTGGCGCCACTATTACTGCTAGGTTGACTCTGAATACCCCTGGTATGCACATCACAAAGGTGAAGAGAGAATCTTAAAAAAATTGAAAAATCAAAAGAATTAACATTCCGTAATTTTTTGTACTTTACGTAGAATGATTATAATGAAATGGGCCCGTCAGTGTATCGATTCAAATAAAAGAAAATTAAGAAAATAAAGAAAAATGAGAAAATATATATGTGCATCGCCATTCATTCGTCATGTCGTTTACCCTCGTCGTATATACTCGACCGAAACAACGCAATCCACAATTATTATCGATAGCAACAGCAGCGATAGTAGTACTGGCGGTGACAGTATCAAAAATGAACCAAACAATATCCAAACCGCAGAAGCGCAACAAATCAAAAAACTACAGACAGAACTATGCGTCCAAGGATTTTCGGAATCACAAGCACAGTTTATTATTACAATTCTATCGAATGCAATCGACGAAAGGTTTATTTTTATTATAACACTTTTCCTGAGTATTTACCAAGAATTACAAATCGCACTCACAAATCACAAACATCATCGTAAACGCAACATATATTCAGCATCGAAACAACTTCAGAATCACTTGTTTTGAAAGGCGCGCATGACAAGTTTGCCAAAGATTCGCAGCAAGATATATCGAAGCTCCGTATGGATATTCGAAACCTGTCTGTTCTTGATTACGGCGCGTTGCGAGCGGAATTGAAGCGAATTGGCGCAGGTGAAAAGAAGAAGAGAAAGAAGAAACAATTTATATCTACCAGAATTCGTGTTATTTAACGTATATACGTATATATAGAAGTCGAAAGTTTACGAGACTCGGTCAACGACGATGTGAGCAAAACGCACGGTGGGATTCGTTTGGATCTGAACCTCGAAAAAAAGCGAATTCAGAGCGAAGTGGATGTGCTTGAACAACTCGTCAAAAACGCCGAGGACAAAATTGGATTGGAAATGGGTACTCTTGTGGGCCGATTGGATAAAATGAAGAGGGAATTAAAGTCTGGATATAAGAGTGAGTTTTCTTTTCTTTATTTATTTTTCGCTTTTTTTTTTTTTTTTTTTTATTAAATTTTTTTTTTTTTTTTTTTTTTCCAACCTATTTCCTGGTCAAAAAAACAACATATAATGGCCAATCCATTTGAAGAGATTGAGGTGAGTCCAGATATAAACCATAATGCGCACCTTGTTTAATCGTTTGATTCTTTCGACAACCAGGATCAAGACGGCATCCGCATGTCGTGGAATGTGTGGCCGACTAACCGCGTCGAAGCAACGGTAACACTTGAGACTGATGCGAAAACTCTAAAACTCATTCTCGAAACGCGCACAATATAATATCACCAACTTACCCATCACAGCGCATGGTCGTTCCGATTGGCGCGCTTTACACGCCGTTGAAGCACCGTTCTGCTCTGGGATTAAACCAGCCGCTCGGTTACGAACCTGTCGTATGCAAAGGCTCCTGTCGCGCTATTCTCAATCCCTACTGGTACCCATATTTATTTTTTTCAAGTTCATTCTGGTGCAAACCATCAAATTAATCACCCTACGCTGTCAATTTTTTGCAGCCAAATTGACCCCCGCGGCAGAGTTTGGAATTGTCCGTTCTGTCTGCAGCGTAACCAACTTCCGCCTCAGTATAATGACATTACATCACAATCTCTCCCCCCTGAACTTCTCCCGCAATTCACTACAGTCGAATATATTCTCAACAAGCCTCCAGCAATGCCTCCTGTCTTTCTATATGTTGTAGATACATGTCTCGATGAAGATGATTTGAAGGCTTTAAAAGACTCTTTGGTTGTGTCCTTGTCGCTGTTGCCTGCGAATGCTCTTGTTGGGTTAATTACATTTGGAACAATGGTTTGTTTTCGCTTTGTGTGCAAATTAATTAAATTAATCCTTCTTGGTTGTATTTTCCAGACCCAAGTCCACGAATTGGGATATAACGAATGCCCAAAATCGTATGTTTTTCGTGGAAGTAAGGAATACACCTCAAAGCAAATTCAAGAAATGCTTGGCCTTATTGGTGCAGGTGCACAAGCGGCTCAAAAAATTGTACCAGGTGGCCCGATGAGACCAGGTATTGGTGCAAGCGCTGCTCAAAGGTAAGCAATAATTCGTTTGTTCTTTTTTTTGCTCGAAAACCTCAATAAAAATTTTATACACAGATATTTAATGCCAATTTCTCAATGCGAATTCACAATAACAACAACTCTTGAAAACCTACAACGTGATCCATGGATTGTTGCAAATGATAAGCGATCACTGCGATGCACAGGAACCGCACTCAGCGTAGCAGCATCACTCCTCGAAACTTCATTCCAAAATACTGGGGCGCGCATTTTTTTATTTGCCGGGGGTGCATGCACTGAAGGTCCCGGGCTTGTCGTTGGACCTGAATTGCGTGAGCCAATTCGTGGACACAGCGACATTGAGAAAGAAACCGCAAAACATGTACGTAAGGCGTCAAAGTTTTATGAGGCGCTCTCGGCTCGAATTTCAGAGAAGGGCCATGTCGTGGATATTTTTGCTGGTTGTTTGGATCAGGTTGGGTTAATGGAGATGAAAAAACTGGCGAATACGACTAATGGATTTATGGTCTTGTCCGATAGCTTTAATACTGTGGTGTTTAAACAATCATTTATAAGATTGTTTGAAAAAGATCAGGATGGATTTTTGACTATGGGTTTCAACGCAACATTAGAAGTACAGGTCTGTTATAAAATATTATAACAAATTTTTATTAAAAATTCATTTTACGATCCATAGACAACCAAAGAGTTGAGAGTTTCTGGTCTCATTGGACCCGCTATTTCGGCCAACAAGAAATCAGCTTGTGTCGGAGAAACCGAGATTGGAATTGGTGGGACAAATGCTTGGAAGTTATGCGGAATCACACCGAAAACCACAGTATCAATTCATTTTGAAGTTGCTCCTAATCAACCACAAGTCGCACCTGGCCAAAATTCTCGTGGTCTCATTCAGTTTGTCACAATGTATCAACATTCAAGTGGACAATTCCGTTTGCGTGTAACAACCGTTGCGAGAAGGTAATGAAAATTTAATTTTTAAAGTTATGCAATTTAAAATTGTTTCCAGCTTTGCCGACGGCACAAGTCCAGATATTAACGCATCCTTTGATCAAGAAGCCGCAGCTGTGTTAATGGCCCGAATTGGAGTATTTAAAGCCGAAAATGATAATATTGCTGATGTCCTTCGTTGGCTTGACAGAATGCTTATTCGGTTGTGTCAAAAGTTTGCGGATTATCGTAAAGATGATCCATCGAGTTTCCAACTCGCTGAAAACTTTTCAATTTATCCACAGTTTATGTTTCATTTGCGAAGAAGTCAATTCTTGCAAGTTTTCAATAACAGTCCAGATGAAACTGCGTATTATCGGTAAGTAGTATGTTTCCAGCATTTTTTGTTCAATATAAACATATTTGTTTGACTTTTTTTTTTTTTTTGGACAGTAATATTATAAATGGAGAAGATGTAAACAAAAAAATGAAAATGATTAAACCAAAAATAATGGCGTACACGTTAGACGGCC
>JADGJH010000729.1:0-14936 GCA_027596945.1 Physocladia obscura
ATATACAATATACATCAAAATAAATAATAATTCTTCACACCACAATACACACATGAAAAAAAAAGGCAAGATCCTACATGGAAAAGATGGTAATTAATGTGTTAGAAAATATTGATATATTGCATTTTAACTGAAATAAATTGCTTTACCATTATAAATTGATTTTTTAATTTAAGGAAATGTGTATAAATAAATTTTAAGTAATTTATAATGCTTTTATAATGCAACACAATGCATTGACATAATTGATTATACATTGTAAATGAACTTTAAATGCATTTACAATTACTTTATAATACACTTAATTTATTTAAAATATGCTGAATGCATTTAGTCCATTACAATGACATTGCAAAGGGGACAGGGGGGGGAGGTGTGGTGGTTGCATTGTGTGCATTAACAACTTTGTCATGCGTTATAATGCATTACAAGAAATAATAATTCATTATTATTAATTAACCTGGTTTATGTCAATGGATCTTATCAATAGAACTGTCTGCCCATTAAATGGCTCCATCTATCCATCAATAGTTCCATCTTCCAATTCTGTCAATGGTTCTGCTAGGCCAATAATAGATTTGTTGGTATTCAAGTGGACATGGTACTGTTTGGCATTGAATTCCTGTTAGTTGGATGCAGTGAAGTGGCTAATGAGATGAAGGGGGAGAGCTCTTCCTTGATTGGTGTTCTTGCTGGTATTACAGGTTTTCTGATATTTTTGGCACAGGAGTTGAGTTGGTGAAAGCAATGGTTGATGCTGGTGCTATTGATGTGGTATGCATTTAAGTGTGTATTTGTACCTTAATCTGCCAATTCATCAGTGCTGTTGTGTGTTACTGGCTTAGGGTGCAGTGCAGTACTACTGACTGCTGTTTATTTAGTTTTCAAAGTTTGCTCATGAGATTGGTGATTTTTTGGCTCATAAACCACATTGAGCAACAAATAAGATCTAGTAATTCCTTTTTCACATTTGAAATTGAAAATACAATTCAAAAAATGATTCAAATCCATTTTCTTGGCAAAAATGATAAGACAATATGCCATCAACAGTTGGTCAGGCTTGTGGATCACATAATTATCTTTTATTACTTCTTATATTCAGTGATTATATTTTTTTAGTTTGTCACTGTCGTCAGTTTTTCAATATGTTGCCTAAAACTTTATTGCAAGAACTTTCAAGTAGTGTTGGAATCCACTTTTCCTTGTTAGTCTTGGCCTTCAAGTAAATTCCTCAATCCTTGTTTGTTTGTAAATAGCACATAACTATCCATGGTCATGCAAATGTCAGGTGAGTGTATATTTTCTTTGTTTGACTTCTGTGATATTTGTGTTGATGCCGAACCACAGTCTCAAAACAAACATCTTCTAATTGCTGAACATTTCATATCTACCGTCTGACTTGATGACATGCAAATGCATTGCCAAAAGTCTGCCAATCTACTATACAAGTTATGCTCTTGAATAGAATGTATCTAGTGAGATCCTTAATATTCTTTGAAACAGAAACTTTCAATTACTCTTAATGCAAACTGGTTGTAATATACAAGTATATGTTGCAATTTACTTGCACTTGTATTTGTTCTCAAATTTGCTGTGTGGTAGAACAATCAAACACTTCATATTTTGAGTAAAAATAAAAATAAATTTTTCTTTCTTTTTGTTACAAATGCAAACTTAAAATAACAGATATAACTATAATATTATTTACAGTTGTAAATTATTTATTGAACAATTATGCTGTGCTGCTGTGTTTTTATACTCCATAGATGAAGTTATGGTCTAAGCAGTTTTGTAAGTGTGTTTTGCTATTACATGTTTTAGTCCATGCAATAAACAAACTACAATTGCCATTTCTTCATTATTAAATTTGCTGAATCTAAGCTATTTACTCCTTTTAATTTTCTTTATGGAAACTCAGAGAGCCAGGGCCATACATAAAACTATGGAAAAATAGTGCCAGAATTTATTCAAAGTTTTGCAGATGGTGCAAAAAATGAAATCCAAGCAGCCATTCAAAAACAGTCACTAAATCTTCAATTTTTGAAAAATTTCATGCTGCTGTTGGATGAGATATTTTAGTAGCATATTGACAGTTCTACCAGATCTGAAAAAATACTATTCTCACATATTAATCAGCAAACCTGATTCAGGATACTATAACTGTTGCACAAAAAATGAATATAATTAAATCTTCCAAAGTTCAGCATTTGTTCTAGCATCACATATAGCTTCCAGCAGTTGCAAGAGATTTATTCAGAAGTGAAATTCAATAAGTGCAAAATGCTGGTATAGATAAGTTGCTTTTTGCTTTTTTTCCAAAAATTGCCTCTGTTGGAAAGTACCTACAATATTTAATGACTTGCCTCAATGTTGTAATTGTTCAAATCTTTGGAAATTATGATTCTAAAATTCAATTCAATTTTTTTTCTTGAAGGCTTTGCTCCAGCAAAAAAAGCAGTTCTTGAAAATTTTATTACGTTGATGCTTAATTTGCATTGAAATTGGTAAAATCTACAAATTTGGTGTTAGCTACTGACTTTTGTGTTGATTAAAATAAACACAAATTGAAGTTCTGGTTTTTAAGAATATTTGAATTGTTTGTATTTTTTCTAATGTCTCATTAAATTTCGTGATTGCAGACAGTTTTTTCTGTTCCTTTCTCTGTCTCTTTGTTTTTCTTATTATAAAGACAATGGAAGGAAATCTACTTCCAAGTAACCAAACATCTTGCGATTTTGCCACTGTGCTGAAAATATACAACAAGCTTGAAGAAAGCGGGTGCGTTCCAGCTGCTCTTGAGTTATACACAAAATTTTTCGATGCAGAAGATCAAAATCTGCCACTGCTCAAAAGGACTCCAGAAACCTTTGTCCTCAACATTTTATATTTTATATCCCTGACATCGGAAAAATATACACCTAGTGCGTTATTTGCAAGAGCTTGTGCTCGAATTGAAAAGCTCAATCCAGATTCCAAAGAACACTTCGCAACAATTCTACTCACTTCATTGAACAAAATCGAAAATACAACCATGCGACAAACGATTTTTCAGAAATTAGTTGCACTAGTTCAAACTTTCATTATGACAAAAGTGTCTGATTCAGATTCAAAATCTCCAATGGCATTATCTACAGACGAATCTATAATTGCGGCAGTTTCCTTTCTGGAACTACTCAGTTAAGTTTTCTGTTTTGTATACTTCACGTAACCATAACACTTCTGCGAAACACACAAATATGCTGGTAGATGATATCAACAACGAAAACAATTTTGTATCATTCAGTGAGTTTTACAATGATGCAATCAAAGAAGCAATTTCAATAAAAGAAGACTACCCACGTTGGAAGGCAAGCTCAGGATTTTCTTTTTTCAATTATCCGTTCCTTCTCGATTCACAAGCAAAAGGAGACATTCTCAAGATTGAAAATATGGTTACAATGCGGCATGAGTTTAGAGCCAATCTATCGATTTTACATTATTTTGCCATTTAATGAAATAAAATAAAACAGATTGCAAGATTCGTTTTTCCGAGCAATGTTCATTGGAGTAAATAGTCCATATCTCCATCTCGAAGTTCGCCGAGACCATGTTGTGCGAGATTCAATTGCACAGCTCGCCACAAAAACTACGCACGATCTAAAAAAACAACTTCGTGTAACTTTTGTCGGAGAAGAAGGAATTGACGACGGTGGGATCCAAAAAGAATTTTTTCAAATGATCGTGAAGCAAATTTTCAATCCAACACATGGTTTGTATCTGACATCACTTAAAAGATTGCTAAAAAATTTTAACACTAGGAATGTTTCAAAGTGATCCTGAATCTCGTTTGTGCTGGTTCACAAAAGAATACGTGACGGACGCAGGTGTTCTTGAGGAATATATGTTAATCGGTCGCCTTCTCGGCCTCGCGGTATACAACAGCAACACCCTTGAAATACCTTTTCCTTTGGCACTTTTCAAGAAATTATTACACGCTCCCTCGACGCTCGTGGATTTAATCGAGCTTGATCCCGTACTCGGCCGCGGATTACGTACATTGCTCGACTACAGCAGTGTTGATTTTGAGCAAGTGTATGAAGGACGTACATTCCAGATTGAATATGAAACACCATATGCACGCGCGAAGACGGCTTTATATGACTTGAAACCAAATGCAGCTGAGATTCCACTGACAAAAGATAACCGAGCCGAGTTTGTAGGGCTGTATGTCGATTTTGTGTTCAATAGAGCTGTTGCAGCCGCGTTCGACAGGTTCAGCGATGGATTGTACTCCGTTGTTGATCGTGAATCTCTTGTTTTTTTCAGACCAGAAGAGTTCCAGCAGCTTGTTGTTGGGAGTAATGAGTTGGATTTCAAGGCTTTAGGTATTTTGCAAAAAACAATCCAACTTGAATAAAAAGTTCATGTTAATAGTTTTAAGTAGAGTTTAATGCAAAATACGAAGGATGGGAAGATGACTCTGTGATTATCAAACATTTTTGGGAAATTGTAAACGATATGACAGTGGAAGAGCAGAAACGTTTGCTATTTTTCACGACTGGATCAGACAGAGCCCCTGTCGGGGGATTAGGGCATTTGTCTTTTATTATTGCGAGAAATGGGCCGGACAGGTAACAAGGATTTTCATTCAATTTTCTCATTTCTGATACTTTTTCAATAATTTTTCTAGTGATCGATTGCCAACGTCACATACTTGTTACAATGTACTTTTGCTCAATGAATACTCATCAAAGGAAAAACTTGAAGAGAGACTCAAGAAGGCTATTTCATTTGCCCATTGTGGTTTTTTTTTATTATGACAAGATTGTTGAGAAAATATTTGTTAGTTTTCACTTTTTTTTTTTCAAATGTTTTCGTTGCGCCATTCATTCGTGCGACACACGCAACCAATTCGTTCGAAACTGACGAGATTATATTCCGGAGCAGCGACAGATGATTTGTCAAGGTAAAAAATGCAGTTTGGTAAACAAATTGCGGGTAGGCGGCTTAGTTTTCCGGATCAGGCTTTTTCACGAACGAGCGGATCGACGGCTGGAGATGTTGCAAGATGATTTCGATTTGATCAGCGAACAAATCGAAGTGCCAGGCCTTGACGTTGTGTATTCGGTATGTTTCCATATTCCAAGCAATGAGCTTTAACGAAAATACTTGTTCGTCATTCAGAGCGGAGTTCTCACGTTCAAAACCGGAGTTTCTGGAACGTACGTCATTAACAAACAGCCACCAAACAAACAAATTTGGTTGTCATCGCCAATTAGGTAGGTTTTTGGATATTTTTTGTTGTGTGCGTTCAACTCGGTGTATTCAGTGGCCCGAAACGCTTCGATCATATTAATGAAGCTTGGATCGATTCGAAAACTGCCAATATAAAGTTGGAAGATTTACTTGAACGCGAACTTAAAACGATATTCAAAACTATCAATGTATCTATTTCCAAATAATAAACTGTTTATTGCCAAGCATTTTCCCTCTTTTTATTCCCCGACAACTTTAATCGTCATTGGAATTTGTGAAGAAGTCGGAGTTTTGATTGTAACTTGATGATCACCAATTTCCTTAATCTTTCCCAGCGTGATAACAATATCAGCTTTATCAACAGAAATTCCATGAGAATCCCTGAGTAATGCAGCAATATCTTCAGCTGTCACAGATCCGAACGTTCTCTTTCCTTTGGGATCAATCAACGGGCGTTTAAATTCAAGAACGGAAATCTGGCTCAGCGCTGAAGCTTCTTGGATTTGTTCAGATGTTTTGGGTTTTCCACCAAGAATTGCTGCAGTCGATTGCATCGTAAATTGAGCGGGATTATAGAAGGCGGGTAAAACCTGTATTTATAAACGATGAACCATTCAGAAAAATAAAAGAACACAGACGGAGCGCTCCTAACAAATCGAATGTCGTCCTTTCCAAGGTCATCTTTCCGCTCCCAGGTTGCTGGAATGATTGGTCGGCCTTTCGTTCTCGGTACGTAGTATCCCAGCTTGAAAGGAATCAGATAGTTTCGCGCTAAGCCGACTATTTATACGAATTTGACACTCTTTATTATTTTGCGTTGTGTGTAATAACATAGTTGAGTTTACGTGAGGTCTGAACAATTTCGCCTGAACATAACCAGGCATTAGACGAATAAAAATTCGAAGTATCTATCCAGTTCACCTCTTGCCCCTAATCCTGGAATTGCTTCATAGAGCAAAACATGAATATCAGGTTTGCGAAAAGGCATTTTGACCAGAAAAAAGCAAAAATTTCACAACGAATCACAAAACTCTCCAGGTCACTTTCATCTTTCATTGGATATGAAAATAGTTTAGAAATGTGTTGCCATTCATACTCTGGGAATAGGAGGGAAATTTGTGAAAATTCAAAGCAGAAAATTCGGATGAAAAAATGGGCAACTGGTTTTGAATATTAAATCTGACCACAATTTGTGACTGTAACCTTACGCTTCGTTTTTCCTGACGAAGAACCAAAACTTTCAATTTTTCGAACAACGTCCAGCCCCTCCACAACCGAACCAAACACAACATGCTTTCCGTCCAAGAACGCAGTCTTTTCTGTGCAGATGAAAAACTGCGAACCGTTAGTATTCTTTCCAGCGTTGGCCATCGAGAGAATCCCTGGCCCAGTATGCTTGAGTTTAAAATTTTCGTCCGCAAACTTTGCGCCGTAGATACTTTTTCCGCCGGTGCCATTGTGGTTCGTGAAATCTCCTCCTTGGCACATGAAACCAGGAATTACGCGATGAAATGAAGAGCTCTTGAATCCATATCCTTTTTCATGAGTGCATAAGGCCCTGAAGTTTTCGGCAGTCTTTGGAACAACGTCGGCACGCAACTCCATGACAATTCTGCCCAGTGGTGTAGCTCCGGCGCTAACTTCAAAAAACACTTTCGGATTACCACCACTTTCTTGTTTCTCTTCGCCAACCTTCGATTTTTTGCTAGGCGATGGATCAATGAGTTTCTCATTAGTTTCTTCATCGTCTTCTTCGGCTTTGCGTTTTTTGGGTTCTTCGCTTTTTATCTCTCCAGAAGTAGCAATTAAAACCTTTTTTTTAAAATTTTTTTTTTTTTCTGTACAGAAAAAAAAAACAAAAAACAAAACCAACCTTTTTTGAAGGCTTTCCAGACTCAGATCCAATCTTTTCAATCTTTCTAACAACGTCCAGCCCCTCCACAACCGAACCAAACACAACATGCTTTCCGTCCAAGAACGCAGTCTTTTCTGTACATATGAAAAACTGCGAACCATTAGTATTCTTTCCAGCGTTGGCCATCGAGAGAATCCCTGGCCCAGTATGCTTAAGTTTAAAATTTTCGTCGGCGAACTTTGCGCCGTAGATACTTTTTCCGCCTGTGCCATTATGGTTCGTGAAATCCCCTCCTTGACACATGAATTTCGGAATCACGCGATGGAAGGACGAGTTTTTGAAGCCGAATCCCTTTTCGCCGGTACACAGTGCTCGAAAGTTTTCGGCGGTCTTGGGAACTACATCAGCACGCAGCTGTTTGTTGTTATTGTTATGTTGTTAAATAAAGAGGTTATTTGTCGGATTGTTGAGAGGATACATCGAAATCAAGTGTCGATAAGAACTAACTTCCATAATGATTCGGCCGATGGGTGCCCCACCGATGGTTATGTCAAAATAGACGACTGGGTTTTTCTTTGCAGCCATTTTTGGTTTTTTGAAAGAAAAAAAAACCTAAACGACAGTGAAGATTCCATCCCAAAATATTTTATTCACGAACAAATTAAACAAAGCAGAAAGCAGAAAACATCATAATATCAAATTTGGGGTTTTTTCCCAAAAGAGTTCATTTTCTTGTTGACACCAATCATTGAATACCAGGCACCACCAGCAAGGGTAAGCAAAATCCCTAGAATTCCATCCCACGAAGAAAAAGAAAAAAAATTAACAAAAATTGATTCAATTAAAAAAAAAAAAAACAACTTACCAACTCCATTAAGGAAACTGATAACATATGCGAAAATCCAAACACTCAGCCCTAAACTCATTGCTTGTTTCACATTTCCAGCAACAGCAATACTCAACGCTCCAACCTTTTTGTTCGCGCTGAAACTGACCACATTTAAGAAAAACGCCATCGCTCCATTTACAAACAGCGCTAGATACAACCACCGAGGGTTTAACCACATTGACGTGGTGGCTTTTGTAGCGTTTTCAAGGGCTGCAACAGCAACAGCCGCATCGTCAGCTTTCAATTTCGCGAGAAAGTGGGAAAATGCGCTTAATTCGCCAGTCGCGGCAGAAATAAAAATACATTGCAAAAATGAGAGACCCGACATGCGCCAGAGTAGTTCGACAGGATGGAATTTCAACCCATTTCCAGCAAGCAGCGTGTTTGTTGAGATTCCTTTTATGGACGACAAGACTGTTCCGAGAAACGTTGCAAGGAATCCGGCGGTTGTGAAATCATATTCGCCGAGTGTTGCCATTCCAACACCAAATATAACCTGATTTTTTGTTAAAATTTTTTATAGTAAAAAATTATAATAATTAGATGAGTAATCATTATCAATTTTTTTTTCAGGGCAAGCAGCGTTGGAAGAAGAAAAAAGAACAAAAAAGATGTAAATTGGTGAGGAACATATACAAACAATAAATAAACTGCCCAAAACATCTCTCCCAACGCCATCCTTCCACCTCCCCAAAAACGCCCATTCCAGAAAAATTGTAACAGCCGGATTTGTGCTCCTCACAATCTGATGAAACGGCAGCGACACCATGTTCAGCGAAATATTCGACACGGCAATATTGACGGTATATAGCACGGAAAACACGAGTACTACAATCTGGTCTTTCCGTGCTGTTAGCGGAACTTGCGGGTGCACGGTTTTCAGCACACGCACAATGAATAGACAGCCAACGTATGAGAGGAGCGAGTGAATTGCGGTTAGGAGCCATGGGAATTTGAAATGAAAAAATTTGAGGATGATTTTGTTGTCTATATATATACATTTTTTTTTTTTTTTGGTGACGGGCGTGTATGCAAACATAGAAAGGCAGGATAAAATTACATAATTAAAATTGATTTAAAACAAAAAAAAAGATGAGAAACGCGTCTATTATTATATTGAAAAAAAAAATTCTAAAAATACTCACAAATAGTGATACCCAAGTTAAGCAAAAAATATAAAGCAACCAGTAGATACGGCGAGTCTAATTTTGTCAGCAGTTTCCCCGTCCGGACTAGATAAAACAAGACGCGTTGGTGCAGATTACAAGAAGATGTGGTGAGCCAAGAAAAGGGCACAAGAGAAGCAGCACCTTGCGAAGATAATTGCGACTGCTGTGAATGTGGCAGTTGTTGCTTTGACAGAGGTGATGACGAAAGCGACGATGGCGGCGGCAGCATGACTGTCGGCAACAAATATTCACGATCGTCTTCAGAAAGTCTATGATGGTGATGGTGTATGTGTTGGTGGTAGGAATAGTGAGGATCGTTCACTTGAATTGAAATTGAAGAAGGATCTGATGCCGGTATTTGGTGTGGCGACGACAATGAAAAGTTTGACAGGTTTGAGGACAACGGCTTTGGCGATGCTTCGGCAGCCAATGAGTCTTCCAATACTCCTGCTATTTTTGACGCAGTTTTATTGCTCAGTTGTTGTTGTTGTTGTTGTTGTGCGGTTGTTGTTGTGGCTTCATTCTTGGCATCAAACAAGCCCACAGAACTGTTGCTGTGGGTCATTATCCTATCACTTTGCCCCGCAAAAGATACAGAGATGGCTGATACTCCTGCTGCTGGACTTGACTTCTCGCTGATTCGCTTTTGGGCGATTCCAAGGCGTTCCGGCGTTGTTGGCAAAGTCGCTGCGGGAGTTGGAAATGCAAACGAAGCCATTTTTGGCAATTTGAAAAAAAACTACTTTAATAACCCCGCTGAACACGCTCAACAATGTCAATCAACCGTGTCTCCAACGATTCGAAATTCACCATTAATGCAATTTCATTCGCCCGAAGTCCATCTTCGACAGTTCGCGCAAGCCCTTCAGCCCCACGCACCGCATCCACAGTCTTCATCTGTTCCGACACAAGACGATTTAGCCGCTCCGAAAGCTCGTTCGCCTTCTCGTGCACATTTCCAAGAGCCTGCAACCGCACTGCCAGATACGGCAGCTGGGATATTACCGTGTCGAGTCCGTGCAGCCGCGAATACAATAAATTCACCCGTCGTTCGGTTTCAGTTTCTTTTGTTTGGCGCTTTAGATCTGAAATAACTGTTTCTTGTGACGTCGGAGCGCTCAGTTTCGGTTGAAGACGTGTGCTCATGCGCTTTTTAATTTTCGCGGCCATGTCGTCAGATATTGAATTTTGTTTTGGTGAGTCGTCGTCTCCACCATCACCTCCACCAGCAATATTACCACCACTCTCATTGCCATCTGCAAAAGTAGCGCCTGCATTGGTACTAGCAATTGTACCAACTTTCCCACCACTAATTTGCGAAACAACTCTCGAGCTCCGATGCAAACTATTCAAAATCCGCCCCCCACTTCCAACCCCAAACCCTCCGCTATTCATAGTATCAATCTGCTTCACGCTCGTCCGTTTCAATTCAATAAGCTTCTTTAGCACGCTGCAGACTTCCGCAATCTCTGTAAGCATAGTCCCGCGCACCACCAAAGGGTCCCCGACAATCTCGAGTTGGTGGTCCAAACGATCCAACGCGCCCATTACGCTGCCAGTTTGCTGCAGTACTGGTTGGATCGTTGTGGCTGTGCTCGTGTCGTGCAGTTTGAGGTAATGCAAACCAAGGCGACGTTCGAGGGCTGTTACGCGCCGTTCTAGTTGCAGCTGTTTTTCAATCTGGGCAAGATCTTGGGACGGCGGGGGGTTTATGAGTTGGTAGTGCACCGATGAGGAAGAGGTTAGAGATTTTGGGAGTGGTGGCGGGAGTGTTGGGGGAGGGTTGGTGGCGGAAGATGATGATGCAAATGCAGCGGTGGTGGAAGAGGACAAGGAAGGGGCGGTGCCGTTCGTGTAATTTCCATGACGACTATATGGGGGTGGGCTTGATGCGTGGTATCCTGGAGGAAAGAGAAACGAAACAGATTTTTCGGCAGAAGAGTCTACTGCGGTTGCAGCAGTTGATAGTATGCGGGCGTTTCTGGCGCGTATTTGACGGAGCTGTGCGTCAGTGTATATTATTGCATCATCAACTTCAATTTCTCCAGCAATAGCTTCTAATTTCGACAACAGAGTTTGGCCAATTTCCAAGTGTTCTTTGAATTCAGGTTCGAAAAATTCGCGCTTCCGTTCCCAGTACTCGCCAGAAGAAAAAGATGAGGTGGGAGCAGCGGTTTGTTGGGTCAAATCGCTGTTTGGCTTGTACAGCAGTTTGGAGATTTGCGAGGATTCCTTTATGGTTTCCCCGACGGAAGCCAGTGTAACTTGCAAACCGAGAATGCCTTCTAGAATTTGGGCATTGGTCACGCCACGACGCGGTTTCGGGGGAGGGATCTTTGGGTAATTATAGTATTTATTAGTATTTAAATTATTTGCTGGACAAATGGTTTGTTTGGTTGCAACATACTTCCGGCATGGGGCTGTTGTCGTCTTCTTCATCTGAGTCCATGTGCAACCATCCGTCGAGGGCCTTTTCCCTCCGCCGACGCTCGCGTTCGCGTAGGGCCTCCTCCTCGGCGGCTTTACGTGCGGCTTCTGCAGCATCGTCCTTTTTCTTAAGGAGCGCAACGATAGACTCGAGGGCACGCGCTGAGTTGTTGTCACGAGGGTGTGAATTTGTTGTCAGCGGGAAGGGGAGGAGCAGGTACCTTCGGCAATCAGACGCGCCAAACGACCGAGCTTGCCATCGGGGGCAAAGAATGCAACGGCATCGTCTTCGACTGCAGGAGCGGTTTGCTGGGGAATGTTCTGCTGGCTGGCTGATTTTCCAGACTGGACTGGCAGGGTGGAGATGGGTGGCTGATTAGACTGGGTGGTGCTGGACACGGCGCCTAGCACGTTGGCCGAGCGTCCGCCAATCAGAACGAGGGGCCGCGGGATATCCTTGATGCGACCCGAATGATCGGGTTCGGCGGCGGCGGCGAGCGTTGCGGCGGCGGCAATGGCAGCCGTGTTGACGGGCGCCGCCGAGTGCACGAGCAGCACGCGGTCAGGGAGCGGGGGCGGCACCCGGCCTCCCTCCCGTGGCGACCCCGACGCTCCCTGTGATTCCAACGACGACACAGATCCCACCTCCGACCATGTGTCACCCGTCTCGTATGTGTCGCGCGCCTCGAAATTCACATCCTTCAGCCCGTTGCCCCTGCGCAATTGATTCATTTGAAGAAAGAAAATCAACTTGCTCTCTCCAAATTGACCAATCAAATCAACTCACAGTTCAACAAATAAACCAAGGAATCACTTGCACCCCCGATAAAAAAAAAAGAAAAGACTCCTTTAAAGTTTTGCCCGAAGTACTCGCGCCACAAAGTCTCGCTTGGCTGGCGGCGCTTTTGCTTGTTCGTAAATATCCTCGGGAATAAAAAAGTCCGGAATAAGATCACTGTCTGCACAATTCTTGTCCAGCTTGTAGTCACTAAAATCCGTCACTCCCTGCTGACGAAGAATTGCTTCGTCAATGCAAAAGTTTCCTGTGTAGTCCGATGCATCTTGACTCAAAATCACCACTGCCGCGTCCGCCATAATATACGCGTTTCTATGCTGCGTCATTTTTTCGTCTACCGTTTCCACATAAAAAAATTTTATTACATTAGAGTTGTTCCAAACAGCTCAAAGTAATTCAACAAAAAACAAAGAAAAACCTCACCCAATATCATATTCATCGCAGCCGTATCAATCGACGTCAACGGCCAAAGACTATTCACCGCAATCCCATACTGTCGAAACTCCTGCGCAAGCCCAAGCGTACACAACGACATGGAATACTTTGCAATCGTATAGGCAGTGTGCGGCTCAAACCACATAGGTCTCATATCCAACGGCGGACTCAGCGTCAACACGTGCGGGTTTCGGCCCCGTTGCGCGCTCTCGCGCAAATACGGCAGACAAGTTAATGTGCACAAATATGTCCCGCGTCCATTAATTTGGTTCATGAGGTCGAATTTTTTCATGGGTGTTTCAGTCATTGGCGTCATTGAGATTGCGCTTGCGTTGTTTATGAGTATATCGATTCCGCCGAACCTAGTGACAGTGAAAGCAACCGAAAACGAGTACAATGAGTGGTGTGAAAAATTAATAAGTGAGTGAATGCGCGCAGCGAGTAATAAAATAAAGAAAATAAGAACGAGCAAAAACGTGCGAAGTGAGCAATAAATCGAAAAGGGGTGGGGAAATTGGGTATCAATGAAAAGTGAGCAGCAGCAAAAATTAAAAAAGTGTAAATAAATTCATGCAATCGACATATCCCATGAGTAAAAAAAAAAAAAAAAAAGAATACGTACGTCGCAACAGTTTTCTCAACCGCCGCTTTCACTTGATCTTCAAAGCGAATGTCGCACACAAGCGCAAGTCCACGTCCTCCAGCGTCATCAATAGCTTTCGCAGATGTGAAAATCGTTCCTGGAAGCTAAACATGAAAAAAAAATAATTTTTAAATGACCCCACGTGTGTGTGTATGTGTGTGTGTGTGTACGCGCGCGCATTTGCAGAGACTCTTTAGTGATTTAAGAAGAAAAAAAAAGAAAACAATAGTTTATTATTACCTTTGGGTGTGGATCAGCCGTCTTTGCAGCAATAGCCACGTTTGCGCCTAGCTTTGCCAGTGTGAGTGCGATTTCGAGACCAATGCCGCGAGACCCGCCTTTGCATTGCGAGTTAAAAAAAAAAAAAAAGATACACATAAACAAGAAAAAAGTGCCTTAAAGCGAAAAGAAAATGCACGCTCACGAACACATACCTGAGATGAAGACTGTCTTTCCTTTGAATTCATAGTTTGGTTTCGGAGGCATTTTTTTCTTCTTGATTTGGTTTTCCAAATTTGTTTTTTATCCGCGCCACACAAACAAGTCAAAAATCATGCCTTGAACTTGCAAAACCAACAGCTGATAATACCATAGGAGAAAAATTATTTCTTTTTATTCCTGACAAGTTTTATTTTTTCACATCGTTTTATCGGGTAGGTAGTTTCTATTGATTGGTAAGTGAAAAATTTAAAAGTGCTGACAAATTAACTTTCATGCTCATGGAACAGGAAAAAATTTAAAATTAAAAATTAAAATGCTTCGGCCAGCGCCAAAGAGAGGATCCGGGTTGGATGATATGGTTTGCTGCATTTTTAGTCAAATTTTCTGTTAAAATTTTTGTCAATTTTTTTTGTGACGTTCAAACCTGATTTTATTTTGAATGGTTTTGAACATTCAGGTGTCATTAATTTATTTTTTTTCCATTTTAAGACAGTCTGTGTGTTTCTCAATGAGAGTTTTTGTTTTCAAATTGTTTTATTTTATGTTTGAATCAGTTCAACCGGATTTCTGCTCAAAAAACAATATTTAACAAAAAACAAAAAACACAACAACAGTCTAAAATGCTTTGAGTCAAATCTGATAGTTTACACAAATCCATTTGGCGCAAGTGTTCCGCTGTGATTTTGTCGAGAATCGACCAAGTTTCTCAATCGGTCTTTGCCTAGTGTATCTTAGCATTTTTCAACAAAAAAAGTCAAAGACACAAAGCTGAAACTCGCACGGGGTCAAGAGAATGAATTAGCACATGAATCATTTTTTGGTGCTAAAATCGCTGTTATTGAACCAAAAATTGATAGAGATTTTCACTTTTTGTCTCGACAACAAGTTGATTAAAAAAAAAGAAAGAAAAAAAAAAGGAGCTTAAGCGCAAGCTTGGAAATTTCAATTGTAATATAATGAATCAGCGTAAATCCATTGGTGAATTTTTTTTTCTTTTGCGCAAATTGGTCGAAAATTGGTCGATTCAATTGACTTTGTTTTTTAAA
>JADGJH010000730.1:0-14926 GCA_027596945.1 Physocladia obscura
AAAAAAAAAAAAAAAAAAAAAGGATTGAATGACGCAAAACAACACAACATTCGTACCATAAATCGGTAGGTCAGTCTGCTCTACTCTTCCAAACTCAAAAAATTGCGGGTGGCTTAATTTTACTTTCAAATCCTTGAGGCCGCGATGGCCTTTATTAGTAATTTCAAGTATTGCCCGCTCCACCTGTCCGTTCAGCAAAACACTTGGGAATGCATGAAAAACAATATCTAGGACAGGCATTGGGGATGTAACTGATAATTTTAGTGTGTTATCGACAGCGTAAACAGGTTGTTCGGAGCAACGCTGCTTCTGAGTGTCGTTGAGTCGACGTCCGCGTTTTGCAAAAGTTATAAAAATAGGAATTGTATCAGAAAGCGTCAGATTAATGCCATCAATAGCTATTTCTCCTTCGAATTTTGGAAAAACTGTCAATTGAATCTGATAAAATAATTTATTTAAGACAGGTTGAAATGAGAAAAAAAAAAAATTCAACAATAACGTACTCGCCGAGTTTCATTTGCCTCTAACGTAAGTTTCGGTATATTTTCCAAATCAAAGAATTCATAACAATGCTTCAGCTCGCGTGAACTCTTGTGATCATCGCCAAGAGAAGGCTTTGCTTGAGAAGGATCAAATCGCGCAAACAACGAGATATCGTTAAATAAAAGCGGAATTTGCAATGGATTCTTGACTTCAAAGGAAACAAAGACAGGCTCTGCGTTTTTACTAATTAATATGTGGATTCTTTACTTTTTATTACCTCCAACTGCACAAATAGTGTTGCCGCCATCTCTGACAGCTTTCATTAATTTCACAGGCTTTCCATTTTTATTGAATCCGTTTTCAACAAGATCGTTCTCCATCTTATCCCACACAGCATCATTGACGGAGGTTTGGCCAGCTTGTAATTTTTGTACCAATGAAACACTTACTGTTTGGTGCAAGAGAACAGGAAGTGGCGTTTGTGGCAAATTCTCGACTTTTTGAATTGACTCAAAGAAAGAAAAACAAAAAAGGATTAGACTTTTAATAAATCAAAGCGCAAAAAATTATCGAACAAAAACCTTATACACGTGCAAAAATTCCTTTAAATGCTCTGCTTGCCGTTCTGTAGACTGCCCAAGATTACTTTCTTCTAGCAATTTGATAAAAGTTTTATACGAGGTTATTGGATCGCCAAGATGGAACTGAAGTCGGCCCGTTGTGAAATTATTATGGTCTTCAATTAATGCCCATCCAGATGCTTCGTAAACTTTTTGAGCAGAAAGGTAGCATCGCAAAGCATGCTCACGCTGTGAACAAACGATCAATTTTATTTTTTATTTTAGTGTATGATGTGATACCTGGCTGCATTTTGTAAACCGATCTCCCGCCATCACTAGAAAAAAAGCATACTTTCGCTTTGACCCAGTCTTCATATGGCAAAACGCTGATTGTTCCAATAAAATTGCACTACGCAAGTCAGAATCCTAAACAAACAATCCAGTCAGAGAGTAAGAATAAAACTTAAAAAATTTGCAATGAATCACCTCTCCGACCATCCGCAGCAACAATCCTCCAGCCTCTTTCCAGCCGTCTTTTGATTTCAAGCATTCATAAACTAACATTGTTGCTCGCGTAGCATAAATACTCATTCCAGAATCCAAGTAATTGGCAATTGCACTTTCAAGCAAACTTTCAACATTCCCGCGCAACCCACCCCCACCCGAAGACCCATCATTTCGTGTCATAAGCACACATAAAGCAAGCATTTCCTGAATACCAGCAAAATGCTTGATGGCGCGTTCATTTCCAGAGAAATCTTTTTTGACACTGTCATATTGAGAGTATGCAAACTTATAATCTCGGAGCATAAAAGAATAGTCGGCTAGTTTGCGAAGAATTAGCTCAACTGAAGTATGTGGGAATGGTATTGTTGATTCGGGTGATATGGAACCAGGCGATGTAGTGCCAGATTTGTTTTGCCCAGTTTGTGAGACAGCGGTTCCGAGAAATCTTCGACCGGCAGTGAAAAGACGGCCTGTAAACCCACGCCTGGAACTTGCGACCTTGCAATTATTATTTTTTTAATTATTTATTTTTTTGAATTTGTAAAAATAAAAACCTGTTCGTTCCAATGTTGAACACTTCGTTCCATACTTGGCAACAATGACTGAACTACAAACTCTCTGACAAATATTTCGAGGCTTTTAACATCATTTTCACTCATGAGATTCCCGTAAATTATTTTCTCTTTGGCAATTTCTGTGGATACGTCTTGATTTGATTTACTATTTTCGATAGTGACAGATAAAACTGTCGAATTCAGTTCGATTTCGCTGTATGTGAGTGCACCAAGCGACTTTCTACTGACGCCTGCATTTGAGGGCGAAGTTTTCAGGGAAGTATTTAAATCATCGATCTTTTCGTCGAGAAGCGGGGTCCATTCTGTCATAAAGCTGTCCCATACTTTTGATTCGTGATATTCAGGATCGTTGGGCCGCTTCGAATTCACGCGAATCAACCGACAGCTAAGCCCAAACTGCTTTTTCATTTGAGTAAACAGAATGTCTGGGCTGTGTTCATCGATTGGAAATGAGATTTTTGATGCAAATAAATTATTCACTACTCACTTGACGGAATTGTTTTCGTTTGCAATATCATGAAGTAGAACATAATATTTATGCGCTATTTGAGTATCCATGTATCCATTTCCAAATATTGCCGGGAGCTTTTCGGGCGATGAAGGAGCCAGAGCTGATAACTGAGCGATTGGATCTGGGGCAGAGGTGGACGCAACCACTATGCACGCGACAGGATGGTTGAAAGTTTCGTGTTCAGATGCGCCATTATATTTGCAAACATAGTTTCTGTAAGTGTGGTACCACGGAGCATCGTTCAGGGGAATTGGATGGTGGGAATTCGAAACTGAATCAATGAGCGCAGATTTGATAGCTGCGAGCGGAGGCCCGGCGAGTTGGTGTAGTGGAGCGAAGCGCAAAGAGAATCCTTCGTGGTTGGCTGCGTGGCCCTGGCTGTCGAGAATATTGACTGGATCCAAAAGCACAGTAAGCACACTGAGTTAGTATTCGTGGGTAGCGACATGGAACGTACCTTTGCCCTCGACACGCGTTCCGAACGGGCCGAGCAAATGCGCCACCGTCGGCAAGTTGTTTGCGTGTGCAATCGCCTCCGCCTCGACAGTAGCCGCCACGCCAACTAGCGGACTCAACGCCAAATGGACAAACCGACTTCCGTCTCCATCAACCAACATTTTTTAGAAATGGCAGATTCACAATCTGCAACAAGCACACCAGTTACTGCCACCGCCAACGCACGTGCGAGACAAAAAGGGCGGATGGAACATTGGACGACGGCCGATGGCGGAATCACGCAAGTCTTTGCAGTTCGAAATCCAAGCGAGCCTGCAGACGGGAAACAACGTACAGTTGTTGTGGTGATCCCAGGTATCACATATTCCCTTTCTCGTATTTGTCAGTTACTTGACGAGCACTTTATTTCAAAGGAAACCCTGGTATTGCCGAGTTCTACGCCCCTTTTTGTGAAGCACTTTACAACAACGCAGCCCTTGAAGTTGACGTAATTTGCATCGCATATCCTGGCCACAGCCACACCGACCACATCAGCAGTACGGGGGCGGCAGGTGCGACTCATAGTATCGTGCAGTCTTGGAACAGTGTTCTTGGTCAAAGTACTGCAAGCAGCCACAAAGCTTCGAGCAATTACATTAAGACAAGCAATTCCCCGCTGTCACTCACTGATCAAATTGCCCATAAGGTTGCCATACTGGATCTGATTATCTCATGCTATCCAACAGGAACTCGCTTCGCTCTCTGTGGTCACTCTATTGGAGGATATATGGGTAAGTTGCTACATAATTGTATTGTTCAATAACTATCCTACCGAAACAGCGCTCAATCTGCTGCGTATGCGACCGGACGTAAACATTGTGAAAGCAATTTTTTTGTTTCCAACGTTGAAATACATTGCTGACACAGCGAATGGCCGTGTAGTCAAAAATCTTGTCATGCCAGGTGTTCGCCATGCCATCGCGTTCTTGCTACTAGTTTTGAGACCTATTCTGACTGTAATTCCTGCAGTCTTCTACTCAATTGTCGCCCTTTTCACCGGAATGACAGGCGAGCATCTGAAAACTACTTGCGAAAAACTTTTGCATTCAAGTTCGGGGTTCGTTTTAAAAAAAAACTGAATTCCGTTTAATTACTTTTTCTTTTAGATTTCATGCGACTACTCTTGCTTATTACGAAATGCTGGAAGTAAAGGAGCTGGATACTGAGACGATTGCAAAAAACCATGATAAACTCACATTTTACTATGGCCCTACTGATCGATGGGCAGACGCAAGTCACTACTATGACTTGAAATTGCGTTTTCCAGATATTCATGCATTTTTGTGTGATGATGGCATTACGCATGATTTTGTAATCAATTATTCAGAAACGATGGCACGGAAAGTTGTGCAATGGATATATTAAGATATTTAGCCAAACGTTAGTACTGCGAGAAGAAACTTAAAAATAAAACTGGATCAACTGCTTCTCCCTTATTATATACCAAACACCTTTTGAGCATCCACCTGATCTTGTTGTCGGGGTGTTCAAATTTCAAAAAAGCAACCATTCAGTCTGTTTTTTTTTTTGAACAATAGGTCTGTGAACCCATTGACAGCCTGCCACCAATGCTACACAATTATCCAAAACCTGTCAAGAAAAGTAATGGCAACAACAAGAAAACCAAAGGGATGTCTTGTCTATGAATTTTCACATACCACCTGCTCAATAATCAATTTTTATTTAAATTTTTTTTGAATGAACATTTGATACCTGCAATCAAAGTCTGTAAAACTTTTTGTAGCACCAATAAACTTCTCCTTGCAGAGTTGGCCAACACCAAAACTTACCTTGTGCTATCAATAAAACCAATACAACCAGGTATTGAATACTTTTCTTGCATCATCAGCCCATGCAATTTTCTTTGATTTATGTTTGGCCACATGACAAATTTTTCCCTTAAATTATGGATGGCTGTAATCACCCATTTGTAAAACAATCCCACTGTTTCAACACCAATACCCATATTTTGTCAAACAGTTTCAAATGTTCCAAACTTTTCCAATCTCTCTAATGTGACCAAAAGCTGAATCCAAACTGGATGCTTTGGATTGCACAATTGATTTGCAAATACAAGATCAGCTGACACTAACTCCAACAGCTGCTTTGTCCATTCAAGTCCTTTGCCTAAAGTTTAAATCTCAAAATTGCAGTACAAAGCTCTTGTTTTGGGCATATTTATCCTTGCAGTCAACATCCTATAACTTTTAATGGTCTCAACTAATTCAATGAGATCTATTAATTTATTCCTTGTTGTAAGTATTTTGGTAGTTCTTAAAATTTGCATTACTCTGTGGTGGAGTACATGAGATCAAACCCAAAATACACCCTAATATCATTTTATTCCAATACACATAAAGAAATGATAAGTTTATTCTCCAGACATAATAACATAACTTTCACATTTTTGGTTTATTATTTACAAATAAACACAAACTAATGATAAATTTATAAAGTCATTATCTAAATTATTTCATTTACAAAGAATGAAGAAATGACAATAGTATTTTGTTTCTTGTATGCCCTAAACATGCAAAAACAATAAATCAACTTACAGAACTGCTTAGGCCATAACTCCATCAGTGGGGAACAAATCAAAGCAATACAATAGTATTGTTTAGCAAATTATGTATAATAGTCAATAATGTTGTAATTGTATCTGTAATCTTATGTCTGTCTTGTAATTAAAAGAAAGGAAAACATAATTCTTTACTTGTTACAAATCACAATGCATTTGATTGTCCTGACACAACAAAGCAACTTTGAAGAATAATGATTATTACAACCAGTTAACAATAAAAGTAATCACTACATTTATTGGAAGTTTCTCTTTCAAATATGATTCAGAGCCTAGATTAGATACATTCTATGCAAGAATATGGCTTGTGTAGTAGATCAGAAAGCTCTTGGCATTTGCATGCCATTAAGCCAAAAGGTAAACCTGAACAGTTTAGAAATCAGAACATGTTTGTTTTGTGATTGTGGTTAATTATCAAACAAATATTAAAGAAGACAAATAGAGGAGATATAATAGATATGTGCTGGACACAAACAAACTAAGATTGGGTGAATTTACTTGTGTCAAGGCCAAGACTAACAAGGAAAGATCCCAACATTGTGTGAAAGTTTTAGGCAACATATTGAAAAACTAAAGACAATGGCAAGTCAATAAAATAAACAACTGAATATAATAAATAACAATTATGCAATGTGTCACCAACTCACCAACAGTACCTGACCAACTGTGATAACACTCATAATTATTAACAAATTTCATAGTCTTAATAATTTTTCCCAAATAATTTTTTTTATGACACAAAAATATGTGTCATGAATTTGTCATTATGAAGACAAATTCAGAAACAAAGGAGTTCAAATCAAAATAAATTAATTTGAAAATGAATCTAAAATGGAATGTATTTACAGTATTTCAAATCCAATAATTTAAAAAGGGTTGATTTCTTTTCTATGAAATATAATCTTACAATAAAACACAAATTCTACCTTTAAAACCTAATCTACTATTAAGCTTTGAAAGCTCCCCCTCCATGTGAAAAACCAACAGTAGTGCTGTTGCTACTTTCACTATCTTCAGAATTCCTGCATGCCATCACCAAGGATCAGGTCCATCCATTAATCTTTCTCTGCTTCTGAAACTTCTTGTTGAAGCAAATTTTCCAGTTGTTTGAGAAGTATAGAACAGATACGGAGAGTTTGTATGTACAGTGCTCTTTATTACTTGCTTTCAAATAAAAAAAAACAAATATATTTTATTATTATTTAACTTTGAGTGTCTTTTTTGTATCAATAACAAGAAAAAGCATGTTTTTTTGGTCGAAAAATGCATGCATTTTTTTTGTCTAATTTCTTAACTTTGAGTATCTTTATTGATTTCTGTTTAGCAAAAATGCTGGAGAAAACAAGAAAACAAAAAAAAAAAAGTTTATTTGATTTATTTCAATTTACAAAAGTCCAATCCAGCCAATATTTTGCATACAGATTACAAAGCAGCCAAATACTCCCAGTGTGCAAAACCAGCCAAATCCTGCTCAAATAAGACGAGTTTTTCAAGAAATAAACAGCCTGATCAACCAAGGATCTTCTGTCAACAAGACTGCAGAGAAAGTAGTGAAATCTGAGGGTATGTCCAAAGAGGCTGAAAGGTCAGCCTATAGGCTACTTGTATGCCTCAAGGCTCATTAGAGATACTGAGGAAGAAACTTTGATTGACTTTTTGGAGGCCATATCATTATGCCATCAGTTGATGACCCATGCAAATTTTATTGATTTAGTCATTAGATTGAACAAGCAAAGAGAGCCTACCTCAGAATGGATGGTATGAACATTTCAAAGATTAGATTCAGCTCAGAAGCACAAAAGTGATCTCAGTAACACATGCAAATCCAATGAATCTGGCTGAGTTTGAGGCATGGGTTGAAAGGTTTGATTGTAGGCTCACCAAGAAGGGCTATAGTTGCTAGTGTATTGTTAACTTCAAAATGACAACTCACAATCAAAAGCACTGCAATACAGCACCTGAATGAGTGCATCAGACCCAGAGGCAGGCAAACTAGCTTTATTATGTGTGTAACTCCAAGTAGCAAGCACATTATTGATATGATTGTTCTTCCAACAAAATTTGGAAATCTCCAATTAGATGAGAATCAGTCAACTTTGGACAATGAAGGCACAACTCCAGTAATATTTACCTTCAGTGAAACTGGATATTTAACTGAAGAGTGTGGATTCCTGTTCTGAGGACCTTTTGGATTCTTTTTCAAATGTTTCACTCCCAATACAATCCACTTCTTTCAGCCATTGCATTGTTATATTTGCAGTTTTGAAAAACAAAATCTGCAAGCTTTTTGCAAGAAATACAGCTTTGCATGCAATAACTTGGGCAACTTTGACCAGGAGCTGATCCTATTGTGCTAGAAGCAAAAAAAATGAAGGAGATTATTTAGATGACTTCCTGTGAAACAGAGATTTTTCCAAACACAAAAATTTTAATCTCCAAAACAAAACTTAATGCTGCTTGACCAGAATTCATTTCATCAACTGTAACTTCAGACCTTTGAATCTATAGAAGTGGTGGCAGGCCCATTAAAAGTCTCTGCAAAGCCTGAAGCAATTGTGAGAAATGAAAAAGAAACCTGTTTTATTTATATACCATTCCAAAAACCATTTTTTGGTCACAGGATTGGGATGTGTGCTCCATCAATACCCATTACAAAATTTTTACAGCCAGTGATAGCAATTTTCATTTGATCCCAATATCACCTTTGTCTGGTAATCTATTTGAACAGATCATTAATAAAGGATTTAATGCCAAAACCTTACCATATATCAACACCATCCAAAAATCATTGCATTTGTGTGCCATAAGTACCATATGCTAAAATAGGTAGAATCTACACATTTAATTGTTAAATAGCTCTTGATTGCTTTTTTATATTTTTATGCAGGTCTGATTGCCACTAACTTCACAAAAACAACATTATAATTGCTGTATTGAACCTCTCATAGGTAGATTCAATAATCTATATTTTACAATATTTTACATTTTTTGTTGCTTGCTCTTGATAATCCACAACCATATTCAATTCAAATCTATCACCAGTGCCATTAAATGAATATTCAACAAAGAAAGACTTGATTTACATTACTTGATTTATAATACACATCTCTTACCACATATAATTCAACACAGACATGTGATTGTTGATGGAAGCTTGTACTTTTGGGGAGCAAAATCAACTGACAAGCTCAATATCAAGACATGGATTCATTTTTTGGCTTTCAGAAAGAAGGATCCAAGAAGAGTTAGATCAAACCATAGAATTGTCTGCTCAAAAGAACTCTGTATAATCTTTGATAAAATATAGGAGCAAGCTTTTAGCAATTAAAATAGGTTTCTGGCCAATTTTGCAAGGGAATCTGTATCAAATTTGGCATTGTTGGTAGAGACTGCAGACTTTATTTTTCAATTCAATGAAAAGGCATATGTTTTCCAAATGCTTCAAATTAAAAGATGGAAATCTCAGACAATGTTTCAAAATAAAAATTATATGCAAAATAGGGATTTTGTCTATTGAAACTCACCAAAATAACTTAATGCTCTTACACTTTCTACAACCATTGGATTCATTCAGAATCTAATATATTTAAAAGGAATAAAGCTTTTTGCTGTGTATTTTGTGTGTCACTGATCAAATCATGTGGCAATTCTAGTGAATTACTCACATTCTCATCCAACTACATTATTTAGGTCTCTGGTTACAGTTGGTAGTGAAATAACACAAGCACTTATCTTTGTCATTCATGAATAGGTGCTCTGCATACACCAAGTTATTCCAACTTGTATGCATGCTCCAACAGAAGGTGGGTTTTATTTGGTGGCAGAAAGAAGCTGTCAATTCCAGCTTCAAAACACACTGTGAAAATTTCTACTGTTTTTTGAACCCTGAAATTGTTACACAACAGAACTGGCATGAGCCCCTCATTTAATTTGGACCATATTGACTTCAGCTCCACCAAAACAGGTTTCCACTGCATTTGTACAAAAATAAGATCAAAGTAATGTCATCATTGTTGTGCTCTTGGATTTGCAGTCCAAGGTTTCCATATTTTAATGATATAACAAAAACATTCATTACTTGGTCTGCACTAGCTAATACAAATGGAATGAAACTAGCACATTGTAATCAACAATTTTGTGAAACAAAACTCCACAATAAGACATTTGGATTCCTCTGATGCTTTTAACAAATTCAAAGACCTCTACAAATGATGACAGCTGCTGAATAATTATATTTTCTTCAACATTTATGATAATTGCAGATTTTTTTGATGGGGTTGCAGCATTTTTGAAATTTTTGCGTTTTTTTGTAAATCCACCACTCATAAGTTGCACACCAAGAGCACACTCAACAGGAGGAGCATTCTCAGATTCTTTAACTGTATGCTTTTTAAAATAAAGGAATAATAAAAATAGCAACCAACCAAGTTGCTTGATGTGTTTGGTAATTGCAGCTGCTCAGTACTGATCTAAGGCACCTGATCCATCATAGTCACAAATAACAGTTGGAATTGGATCTGTTTGATTTGGATAGGCCTGCTGCCACAAATTATACACTGTTTTGATTGCATTTTTTGCATCAATGGTCCATTCCTGTGCTGACTTCTTCCAGTTTGGTCCCATTTTGATCTAATTTGCAAAAATAAATAGTATGCTTTTTAGAACAGCTGCAGAAAAAAAATCAATGGTGCAGCTGATCTGGATCATACTTTATTAGACTTAGAAAATTGGTCTTTTTTTCATTTTGGAAATCATGGGTTGAAAAAATTTCATTTTGATTTGCAACAAAATATGGAACACATTGCTTCTCCTCTGATTGAATTAAAGGCAACAGGAGAAGGATCAACCAAATGGCATCAATGGTTTAATAGTCATTTTGGCTTTAACATCTTCAGCTGTGAAGATACTTGGACTGAATTGCTTCAGATCGACACCAATTCATCACTGAGAAGGATCCATCTGTTGATATTCATGTACTACTTGAAGGTATACTCTACAAACAAATGCAGAGCAGCATTCTTTCATATCAATGAGAAAACATGGTCAAAATGGTCAATGTTGTTCTGGAATTGGCTACAGGACTTAATGTGGTAAGTTTTTTAAATCAAATTTTTTTTGTCAGTAATCCAAAATAAATTGATTTTGAACACCAGAAAGAAAACTGGGAATCAATGAATCAATCTTGTTATGTTGATGGAGATTGAACAATATCCTATCAATAGATCTGATTTTAGTCACAAATTCAAACATGCTGGCCTTCAATACCAAGCATTTGGAACATCAAAAATTGTTGTTTGTCCATAGAACCTTGTGGTTTCAATCCTGATATTGTGATGGCACATGGATTTTTAGTACCAGTTCTTGAAAGTGATGAAACTATTGCTGCAGACAAGGGATATCACAAACATTCTGGGCTTGGGCACTTTGTTACTCCCATTAAAAACAACAGAAAAAACAATTTAATTAGTCAACACAATTGTGAATTGAAGATCATGGGCTCCTGTCATGAAAATGTCAATAAGCACCTGAAGAATTTTCATATACTTTGCACCTTTTGTGAATCTCAAAGCAAACATCAAACTGTATTTTTTACCTGTGCCAATATTACTCAAATCAAATTAAGACCTGAGCCTCTTTTTGATTTGGATTTGAATAAAAAAACTGTACTTATTGTCCTGTTGGCTCCACAAGGTTTTTTGTAGTATCTAGTGACCAACTAGATGAAGTTTGTACGTCCTCCCATTGGGTAATGGCAGAAGGCCCTTGTTTTTAGGAATATAAAGACTTGTTCCTCATTATCTTCAAATTCTGCAAGCCCATGTGACTTAATTTTTTCAATACATCTGTATGCTGATCTGGCAGCTGCAGGTGAGATGCTATGGTTAATGGCGACAGGTTTGGCTGCTTCATTGAAAGATTGGCCAGTATTGATGGTATTGGCGATATCAACAAAAATCTGCTTGCTCTGTGTTACTTCTGGATCAAATTTATGAATCTAAGAGATTGCTAACTTTATTTTGTGTGGTTAAGAGATGGTAGATGTCACATTCAGGGTAGGTGATTTTTATTAAAACACTGATTTTTGTTATTGCTTTTGGATGAGTGAAAAAAAAAGAGAGTTGAATCAGCTCAGTTGATAAAGCCACACAAAACCAAAAATTCTAATCATTCATTTTGTCCTCATTCGGAACCTCAAATTCTTCCACCCACGTTCTTGTTGTCCACTTTGGAAAAACCCGTTTATAAAGTGACAAACACACTGTGTCACTTGCGGTTAACTGTTCATCAAACATGCACTTCATGTATCCATGCGTACCAAGACTTTCTTTAATGTGTCCGACGCGGCCATGCTTGGTTGTTAACTGCACAGGTTTGAAGTATTCAATATCTTGAGGGTCAAAGAACATGTATCGGATCACAGCACTTCGTTTGTGAATTTTGAATGGGTGACCTGTTAGCATGATGCGTTTTGCAATGATACGGGACGGAGTTGGCGCAGTCAAGTTTCCTGACGCAACAAGAAGCGGAGTACCTGCAAAAATTTGAAAAAATAAAATATTGATGTTGGATAAAAACAAGTAACAAAAATCAACAAACAAAAATAGATAAATAAAAAAACCATTTTCGACAGGTTTGAACAATAAAACAGGTTCATGCTCGAATCCAATCGGCCCATAAAAGCTCGCAATTACATTACGTCCGTGATGGAAATATCGCTCAAATCGATGAACATTGTTTGTTCCGCTGCGTGAATCAGCACTATATATTGGGTTGATTACAAACCGCCGGAATCCAACATACAGAATCAATTCATCTTTTGATTTGATGACTGGAGAATTTACACCTGGAGAGTCAATGCGATGCACGCTGATTGATGACAAAGTAATTTTGTTTTCATGCGGCAATAAAGAGAAAATGACAAAAGGCTTCTTTGCTGAAACAATGTCTGACAATTTTTTGTTCATTAAAGTTGGAAATTGTTGACGGATTTCCACAACTCACCCATCACTTGTTTTGGAACATTTTCAATCCAAACCACAACCTTCTTTCCAATATCAATACCTTCATCCAATTCATCAACATCCTTAATTATTCTAGTTTTAGTTTTCCGAAAGTTTTCAAATTCAAAGATTTTTGCGTAATCAATTGGCAAGTTTTCCCGTGGATCCCAGGGTGAAGTTCGGAAGCTTTTCAAGCCACGGTATTTTGAAAATCTGAGACGGGCAGAAATGTCGCGCGGTGTATCAATCTCATCAGGAAATTGCAAATCTTCTGCCACGGCTCGTTCCGTTTTTTTTGCTTCCAAGTATGCTTTATATCTAAAAAAATCACGCGACACAGTTTATGAACAGTCAGAAAAGAAAAGAAAAACGTATACTAAAGAAAAATAGAAAAAAACCAGAAAAACAGCCCGCATAAAAACTCAACTGTCTAGCATCATCAGCAGCATTAAAATCCACATCGAAAGCATTCGTCTTGCCTTCAAGTTCAATATCTTCATACTCTTCATCTTCAACATTTAGTTCATGGACAGGAGTACTATTTTCGTTATCAGACACAATACCATCCATTTCATCGCTATCATCATCATCATCATCATCATCATCATCATTGTCAACACTTTCGCCTTCATCTGAATCAACTATCCACGCAGCTTGATAGGCAGAAGTTCCTTTTGGAACCCTGACGGTTTTTTTTGGTAATCCAGATGAAGATGCATTGCTTGTCATCGGGTCCTCCCCAATATCCATTATTTCACCGTAATCATCGCCATAAATTGCACGCTTGCGGTGAAGGTCAGCCACACGTGCATCGGCGTCGGCCAATTCCTCTTCAGTAGGCCAAGTTTGTTCTGCGTCCAGAGGATCAGGTGTGTTAAATGCAACTAACGAATCTTGGAGGTCAGGGTCTGGAACTTGAAGAATCGATGGAGGAATGATTTCATTCGTTCTTTCAATCGGACATGTTGTAATCTGAAAAAAGAAAGGAATTAGGGGTGAAAAAGTGTGGATGTACAATATAATACCTTTTGAATCTGAAATTCACCAAATCCTGGAATTGTAATCAACCTATTTGCATTCAAGCGAGCAGCACCGCGAATATAGCCAGTGACTTTCAAAACACCTTGTCCATCCAAAGTTTCCACAAATTCTGGAGCACCATCACTCAAAATATATGAATGCCTGTCCCTCCAAACACATCCTTTCGGAATTTGCGCAGCAATATTTCGAGCAAATGCATTTGCTTCAGTGGAACAGCTGGGCACACCATCTTTAATACCTAACGACATCGATGTGAAATCGGAAAAGTTATAGATTCGGCCATCACATAGTGGGAAATGGGCGACAAGAAAACTTTGAAGTGATTTGAAAATCGCGTGTCGCGTTTTTGTGTCCGGAGCTTTGTCGAGATTCATAACAATACCACCGAAAATTGTGGGCACATGAGTTGCTTTTATGGCGCTCATTGCTTGATCGCCAATAGCATCGACTTCAACAACAGCAGACATTACAGGCAACATGAAATCTGCAATTTGAATATGTGAGAGCAGATGGGGAACAGTTCGCGGAACAGGGACCAGAAGAAGTTTCTGCTTGAAGTTTGTAAGGCTGCAAAAATAAAATTAAAAAAAATTAAAATTGAAAATGCAAGTAATGATCAAATTGAAACTTGGTAGAAAGTTTTGTTGGTATCAAAAAAAGGCATAAATTTATACGTGAGAGAAACTGGGGCGCCAGAGTAGCAATCGGCGGGTAGAGGAAGATCAAGCGCGGTGATGAAATGAGCAATTGCTACGCAGGCATCCACGTCCGGACAAAGCGGAATAACAGCAATGATCTTTGGGGGAGCAGTGGAACCGGTAAAGAGACGTGTGGCAGCGGCAAGAGTCTGGCGCTTCTTCAGCTGCTCAATCTTAGATGAGTTGCGCCGGTCAGCCCGCTTCTGTGTCTGCTGGACAATATTCGAGCGTGTAGTTTTGTTTATTTTTCCTATTAGAGTGCAAACGGGTTTTGTTTGGTGTTAGTAGTTATGTATTGCTCGCACCTACACGCACACAGTAAATAAACAATTAACCGACTCACCCTTGGTTTGCGCTTTCAGGGATCCTTTACTTGCGTGCTTCGACTTGAAAGCTTTGTTGGCACTCTTCGCTGACGATCGGTGGTGATGTGCAGTCATTTTCAGAAAAAAAAAAAGAAAAAAAATTAATAAATTA
>JADGJH010000731.1:0-14915 GCA_027596945.1 Physocladia obscura
TTAAGAGGAATTCTAAGAACTTCATGTGGTCTCACAGTGAATTCTCACAAGGAATTCCATTTTGCAAAATCTCTCCACTGTTTCCATTCAAATTTTTTTGATGGTTTCTTTTCAACGTGAAATTACTGTTTTATTGATCATAATTCCACCCGCAAGCTCGTCTCAAGCAGTCTTTTACCACCGGTGACAACTCGGTCATTTCGCTCCACGCATGTAAAGACAAATCTCTCATGTTTTTAACGCTCTTAAGACGGTATTTTTTCGCCACAAGCAAATCATGTCCCAAATCATCTTCATTCCATCCTTCAAAAATTGCAACTGCACCCAAAACAGTCGCAACACTTACACCGTCATTCAATAAATGCCCTGTCCGATTCTGAACATGCTCCCATACCTGCTCAATGGAATTCAAACTTAGTAGTGATGCTTGAGAGTCGTACTGATTTATGTTCAGATTGTAGCCGGAAAGCGTCACATTCTTGGTGTCTTCACTTTGTTGCTGTAGCTGATGAATCTCATTCTGTTTTTGCTCGTATCTTTGGTTTTCCTCAAGCTCACTCTGCTTGGCGGCCTTTTCGGCAAGATCACGCAAAGATTCCTCCAGTTCTTGTTGCTGCTGCTCTTGCTCCTCCTGCTGCTGCTTTTTTTGTAACTGCTGCCGCTGTTGTAGCAAAATTTGTTCTTGCTGCTGCTGAGCTGCACGTCGAAGTTGCTGTTGTTCGTCGAAAGCGCGCTTCTGCTCCTCCGCTTTAATTTTCTGCTCTTCTGCAATACGTTGTTGTTGCTCAAAAGCACGTTTTTGCTGTGCTTCCAATTCGGCTTGTTCGGTTGCTTTCTTTTTTTCTTCGAGTTGCGCTTGTTTTTGCCGCTCCTTTTCTGCAGCAATAACAGCAGCAACCGCTCTTACTTCTGCCTGTTTTCTGACTTGTTCTTTTACTTCTTCTTCTTGTTTTTTCTTTTGCTGCTCTTCTCTTTCCAGCTTTTCTTTTTTCAATTTTTCTGCTTCAGAGCTGGGCGGCAGTCCTTTCAATTTGCGTTGTTCTTCGAGATATTGGGCTGCCTCAGCTGCCACCGCTTCCTTGTTTTCTTCATCATCGCTGTCTCCGCCAAATCGCTTGAACCCCCACATGCAGTCGTATGTTTTTTAAAACAATGGCAAAGAGCGGAAAGGGAGAAAAGCTGATGTTGCAAAATTTGAATTAACTGAAAAATTTCCCCACACCGTCATTGTTCTTTTTCTGATACTGCGTAAGAAAACAATAGTGCACAGAAAAATAACGAAAGATCACACAGTGGAGAATCCGGAAACATGCACCTAGAACGCGGTTGGTTGGCAGTAGCGTTTGAAGAATCAGATAGTCAGTCAAATGACGAAAGCAAATTATGTGTCAATTTTTATTGGATTTTTTTCTGCACAATTAGTTCAAAAAATCACAAGATTTCATTTTCAACCACCGCCGCAACACCCATACCGATTCCAACACTGAAAAAAAAAATTTCAAATAAAAAAATTATAGAAGTCAAACGTTAAAAAAAACCAAGAACTCACCACATAGAAATGATACCATACTTCTCCTTTCTTCGCCTCAACTCTGGCAATAAGGTTGCTATCTGTCTCGATCCAGTCGCACCCATAGGGTGTCCGAACGCAATTGCGCCTCCCTTCGGGTTCACTGTCTCAGGGTTAATACCAAGCTTCTTAACACAATAAACTGCTTGGGACGCAAACGCTTCATTGATTTCGTAAACCGCGATTTCATTAATAGTTAGTCCGGTTTGCTCGAGGACTTTTGGGATAGCGAGCGCTGGGCCGATACCCATAATTGATGGGGGGCATCCAACAGCAGTAAAGCCTATGAATCTCGCAATTGGCTTCAAGCCCTTCTTTTCGGCGTATGAACGGCGGCAGAGGAGAACGGCAGCGGCTCCATCTGTAACTTGCGACGAGTTTGCAGCAGTGGATGTGCCGTTTGGCTTGAAGGACGGGCGAAGTTTTGCAAGTTGTTCTGCTGTTGGAACGCGGATTCCATCGTCAGCACTGTCAATTGAAAGATATAATAGTTATAAAGTTTAGAACATATTATCTGTATTTTGCTTCCACCTGACAACAGTTCCGTTCGGCAGCGTGATTGGAGCGATTTCATGGCTGAACAAGCCTTCTTTAGCAGCCTTGGCGGCAAGCGTGTGGGATCGAAGAGCAAACGCGTCTTGCTCCACACGTGTGACTCCAAACTGCTCTGCAACATTCTCTGAGGTAATTCCCATTGGCGTCATAACATCCGCAGCCGGGCCGTAGGCCATAACTTCTGGAGAAAGGTCGGTCGGCATTGCACCTGGGCCATAGTACCTGTAATGTTAATTTTGGATAAATGTCGTGTGAAAGGAAAACTTGAATTAATGTTACATTGACATTGATTCGACACCGGCGCCAATTCCGATGTCGATAAAACCGGCTTTGATTGCAGCGGCGATTGCACCAACAGTGGCAAGTCCAGAAGAACATTGTCGATTCACAGCGCATGCTGGAACGCTGTTTGGAAACCCTCTGCAAAACACCAAAAATAAATATATTACTTAGTCATCCAACAAAGTTAGTCATCCAACAAAGTTAGTCATCCAACAAAGCGGACAAAAAACGTGAAAATAAGAACAATCGCCTGCAGATTTTTGTTTTCTTCATATTCTTACGCGTAAAGAGCTGCCATTCTAGCGGTCGTCACACCAGCGCCGGGCATACATACATTTCCAACTTGAATGTCTTGCACGATACCAGGTTCGATTCCAGTTCTCTTTATAAGTGCCTAACAAACGAAGGAGTTGAAAATAGTAGAAAAAAAAAGTTAATAGCACCTTAAAAACTTCGCCCATAATATACTCGGGATGAGTCTCCTTGAACGCGCCCTTTCCGCCCTTGCAAAGCGGAGAGCGGATGGCCTCGATAATAACAACATCGTCGGGGCTCTTTGGGGCTTTAGCTATTTAAGAAACGTATTTAAATAAAGAAAAGACAAAATCTTTCGCACGCACGCGTACAGAAAAAACACCTACCAATGCATGATCTCGAGCCTGCTGACGGTGGGGCCGCTGAAGCAGGTGCGAGATGTTGTTGGATAGCTGAGATGCGTTGGCTCATTGTTGTTTTTTTTTGTATCTTTTTTTGGAAACAACATTTGTGTCCAATTGCACATGGCTCATCTTTGTGGCACCTCATGGGAAAGCAAAAACAGGCTGACAAATAACCACAAAATTTAACTTAAAATTTGCCTCACATGGACACAAAGAAAGAAAGGAAGAGTCATGGAAAACACAAGGCAATTTCCATGAAAATGATCCCATCAAAAAAAATAAAATAATAAAAAACAGCTATTAGAAATTTAAAACTCTGATAAAAGTTACAAAAATGGAAACATGCCCGTCCAATCTCAACAATTACACATCAAACGCAACGAAATCCGAGAACAGCAATAATAGAAATATACAAAGCAGCAACATCATCAGCATGGACGAATTTGCGACTTCAATCAAAACTGGAATTCTTCTCAATCAACCCCTGACGGTCCAGTCGAGTTTTCAATATGCTCCGCATTTCAGTGAAAACGCTTCACATATACAAATGCAAAACGTGTGCTGTTACGATTCTACAAAGCCGTTGAGTCGCGAAAACGCGTGCATTTGTGACTGGAAGCCGAAAATTTGCACATGCGGTGTTGCACATGCTGCTTTGAGTTTGATGCGCAAATGATTAATATTTGTCGGTTTCTTTTACTTATTTAACTGTTCATTTTCCGCTTTTTATTGAGCCATTTTATATAAAGAAACCATATATATTTTAAAATAAAAAATAATTGCGCATAACAATATTTGGAGATTAGGAAAATCATTCGCGTTGCAATGAAAAAGAGCGCGAGGCAATGATTAAAGACTTTTGCCATGTACTACTGCTATTGGATCTTGCCCACCAAATTTTTTCAACATCAGCAGTAATGATATTCTCCTTTGCATTTGCAGTTGTACCGATGACTGACAAGGCGTTGGATTTTTGCAACTTTTTGTAAAACCAGTGTTTTTTTTGTTTGGATGTAAAAGTAGTAGAGCGAGGTAATACAGGTGAAGAATGTGGAGAAAGATTCACTGGAGGCGTGATTTTCTCAATTCGACCAGATGGAAAAATTCGAAGGTAATTTTGTTGTTCAGTTTTTACTGCGGCAGAAGTTAAAGAAGTTTCGTCATCATCATCCGAGTTGCGCTCCACTGGTGACCACATGGGCGTGGAGGTATTTTTTTTATTGCCGCTGTTGCTGTTGTTGATTGCTGAGTTCAAACTTGAATTTATGTTTGTTCGGTAAGACACAAGGAAGCGGCCGACAGGGTAAAGATAAGAGGAGTGAGAATAAGATTGTTGCAGGAGGGATCCCGATAACTCATTATCGGATGAGTTATTTGATAATTCAAGTTGTTTAATCCTCTTTGCCGATGCGACAAACTGAGCCGTGAACGAAAGTGAACCGTCCAAGTCACTCTTCAACTCACTGAGCCTTTCTTTTTGCATATGTTTCATTTCTTGAGTGTTTAGGTTTTTGATTTTTTTTTTTTTTTGAACCTTTTCGCAGTAATTGGAGAAGCAAAGCAAATGAAATAAAGAGTTGCGCAATCAACAAAAATACCATCCATCACACACAGCAGATTCATATAAAATTATGTGTTGCCATGCCACTTGGCCCACAGCAGCAAAAACGAACACAATCCATAACGAAAACCGCCCACAACACCCACGTACAGTTGTTATCATTTGCTCTTATTATTATTTATTTCTTGTAGTGCTGTAAATCCATAAAACAGTCATACAATCCAAAAATTCCTTAAAAAAAAAAAAGAGTCAAAATCCAAGAAGTGGAACTGAAAAAGTTCTCCAACAAATATCCTTTTGCAACCGTAGCAGAAATTTATTCCGAGAATTTTACATGGTTAGAATTCCGCGCACTCGTTTCGCTGTTGCTGTAATCACGGTATGAAACTTTGACTGTGTAACTGTTGAAAACGTAATTGCCAGAAGCGCTGAAACTGACACGACGGTTTGACGCGAAGTATTCTTGGCCAGTAGGAGCAAAAATAACTCACTAGTACTACGCTTTACTGTATTCTCTAAAAATATAGTCAATATAAGTGTTTACAAAGTAATGTCGGTCTCGGTCAGCAAGGTATCTCGGGAGAAATGAAACTGACATTCGTATGTTTCGATTTTGATTCCGTAATACGAAACAGCAACACCAATTCCGGTGTTGAAAGTTGTGGGTATTCACATTAATAAACACGGAGCGGAGTACTCAAGTCATCAGAACCTATGGCAACAGCCGAAGCCTTGTTTGTCATCAGGACAGTGTTTCCTGTGTATGTGGTTTCACTGGCTGCAAATTCGTAAGTCAGTTCTGGTATCATTTAGGGGTATATAAAAATAACGGCAGATCTAGCATCGAGAAGAGAGTTCACAGTGACTTGAATCGTGGTTTATACCCCCAATGTCGTGCCCACCTCTTTCTCTCACTTTCAAACCCACTAATGATTTTCATTTTGTGATGAAAGGTTTTGTCACCGTGATGGCTCCAGTTAGTGGAGTGGTGATAGCGACGATTTGCAATAAGCCAGCCAGAAGTAATGCAAAAGCAGCTCGAATAATTGAAGTCATTCTTCGAAGTTCCAATTGCTAAATAGAAATAATCCAAGTTAAAATTTATGCTGAAATTAAAATTTTTAATTGCCAGCGCAACTTTTCTATGATAGTTATCACAGCATTCATTGAACTACATAAGTTTGTTTAACATTTATTTGATCCTATTTCAATGGTGGCTCGTCTCAGAAAATAATTTTGATTAAAAATTTTCAATTAAAAGAATTTTTTGGAACTCTTGATTGGAGCTGTCATTTGCACTTTGTCAGTATTTTATCTGAATTGATGAAAATAAGTAAATAATTACGACAGTTGTTTTAATCTGTAGGTCACTCCATAAATTGAAAGTACTGCCAAAAATTAAACAACCAGCAACAAGCACATCAAACTCTCAATCTTGTGCAATCTTTCTCTCTCTTGCATGCCTCCAAAAATCCACTGCCTTCTTGCGTTCAACTTTGCTTCCAGTGAACAAAGCCGGTCCTGATTCAACGTTGGTCAGATCCTCAACTTTATAATTTCGTCCACCTTTCTTTCTCCTGATTTTAAAATGCGATTCATAGTGTTGCTCCTGTAAGTATTTGAAAACTAATAAACATAAAATAAAAATGACAGAGAAATAATAGAAAATGAACCATATTGTCTTTCCGCGAAAAACGTCTTTCACACGGCCCAAACCGACACAAGTACGGACGTAAGCCCGTGTGCTTGCGCATATGTCTTGTTAAATGGGAACTTGTGCCAAGCATTTCGCGACAATCTTGCAGTGGGCATTGATAACGCACGACATCAGGATTTGATCGTCGTTCTGCGCTGCGCCATGGATGCGTGTTTTCATTGGATCTGATGTGACTGTTTGGAATGTGATGAACACTACGGTCTGGTATCGTCTCCTGTGGCTTCATGTCGGGGGATTGTGGTGTTGTTTCGTACGTCGTTTCTGATTTGAAGAGGGGAAAACAAAAATGATATAAAAAAAACATTGTTTAAATAATAAAACAAAAAACTCTCTGCTTACTGTTATTTTTTTCCAAAAGTGTTTCAAAACTCACTGCCGAATTTGTTGGAGTTGGCAGTGAATTTGGTGTCATTCCCAAGCTGAGAAAATCGAAGAAGTCGACATCTGCGGAAGTAGAATCTTCTTGGGCTTTTGATACAGTTTCGTTGGAAGTGGTGCAAATTAATCTGTCAATCCCTTCAAATAAGTCGTCAAACGGATCAGGTGCAAACCCAAGCATTGCGCGAAAGGAATCCACCATTTATTTTTCTCTTCGTGGGTGAGAAAAAGCGCGGACTTATTTTATTTTTTGTGGTGGAAGTGTGGGAAATAGTTGACAGTTGGAATTAAGTGTGTGAATGTTTGGATATATTTTCTTGTTTACCGAAAAATATAATTTTACATACTTTTCTGGCACTCGTAAATGTCAATTGCCCTTCGAAAGCATCGGTTTTGTCTGATTTTGATTTTCCAGAAAACAGCTGTATTCGTGCGGGATCCTCAACCTGTAAACTTGGGCTCAATTGATTTCCTTTCCCTTTCTAGCTCAGAATTGTAATGCCTGCAATGAAAGAACTTTCAAACAGTCCTCTCACATAGTAATTGGGGCAAATAGGCCAGCGGAAATTGCTGCCGGGACATCCCCGCTGCTATTTTATTGATAAAAACACAACGAAATGAAATTTGGGGGGAAAAAAGGAGAGAAGAAAAAAAATAACAGGTTTTTAAGTGGTATACGGTAGGCGAAAACGACGAGGTGGATAGTGGCGGTAAAAATGAAAACAAATAAAGAAATGAGAGGGAAAAAAAAAAGGAAAAGAAAGAAAAAAACTGAAGTGACTCTGTCATTTCCCGCTTTGTTGATCAGATTGACACATTCACAGAAACAATTATAAAACAAATTATTTAAATTCTGTTGCAAAAGCTAAATTTCAAAGTAAAATTTCTGTTGAGATTTAAATTAAAAGTGACTCCATTTGATAAAGCAAAGAAGATTTTTTTTGTGAAATATACAATGTAAAACAAGTATCTTCAGGAAATCAGAAAAAAAAGACTCACAGCTTACAGACTTGAAAAAAAAATTTCAGGGGTATTTGAGCTTTTAAACCTTGTTTTACGTGAAAATCAGTTGGTTATGTTCCAATAATGAAACAGCAAAACATACAAGGTAGAATTGAAGTTGACAAACTAGTTGAGGGCCAACAGCTAAAGTCGAAAGATTAAGAAGAAAAAAAAATAACTGGTACCAGAACAAAAATTAATTCTAAGATAGTTGTATGTTTATAATTGCTTGTTTTTCCAAAACTGCAACTTGTTCAGTTTCTGAAAATTTTTAATAAAAAATTTCCAACACTCGATGAAATATCTCAACTATTATTCATATATTGGTGAATTATTTCCGAAAAATGAATTGATGAAATTTGTATCAGATATAAAATGCTACTTTGAAACATTGAAGTCTCAAAATCTATGCTAATAGCAAAAATTGACTTAACAAGAAATTCTAAGTATAATTCTCTTTTATTTCATATTTTCAAAAATAACTTTTAAGGAGGAAGAGCAGTGCAAAAATGGGCATATTTAAGTAGAGAAATCAACTGAAGTAAAAATTCAGATTATTTTTCTTGATGAATAAAACAATTTAAGGGGACCGTGGTCGCGCCCTGTGCTGCAACTCAGTGGTGAACTCCTAATAAAATATTGAATTGACGAGTTTTCCACTGCGGTAAGAGGCGCGGGTTTATTCAAAACGGGATTTTCGTGAAATAAAATAAAAGGATATAATCGTATTTTTATTTTCTTTACCAATAGTATCAAGCAATGACTTTAACAATTCCAGCGACTACAGTGCGAAATCGATTCCTAAAAACTCTCCCTATTGGAACCATCTACAAAGACCCTCAAAATCAACAAATGTATGAAGTCATCGAAAAGAGAATAAATACAACTCTTTCGAAGTATGGCGCTCCTTATTTTGGTCTGAGCCTCTAGTTATTAATGTACCTGATAAATGGATGAAAATTACCAATCCTCAAAGAGCCAACATCAATCAATCCATGAAGGAGCGAATAACAGAGTTGGAAGAAACAGTGAAACATCTCCAACAAGAACTGAGAGAGGCGACAGACCCAGACTTTGAAACACTGTCTGTTATTGAATTAAAATATTCATTACTTAACTATGAAACTAATTCAGAGTTGTTCTTTGTTGACAATACACTTGTCTATTATCTAAGAAAGAAGAGCAGCAGTGACAATAAAAAGAGAATTCAGCGAATCAAAGAAGATATGAAAGGAGACACCAATCTCTGTAAAGAACTCCATGACAACCAGCCAGCCATCCAAAAGAGACTCTATCATCATCTCAAGAAGGAACTCGACAAAGAGAAGATTGTTGAAATAAAGAGACGTTAATTGTCATCAGATTCGACACCTTGTGCCATGTGTATGCGCTCAAGAAACTGTCCAATTGCATCAGCACTTGAACTCCTTGTATTATTTGATTATTTTTGTTTGGTGGTGATAAAAACTGACTTTGCTTGCTCAACTTCAATGAAAACAGGCTCACTCAGACTTGAAACACATATAGTGTGTACTGTTGATTCAACAATTGCATCATTGGGCATTGATTTGATGGTTGTGATAGTTGCCTTTGATGGAAGCTTTGTTAGTGCAATTGGGGCAATGTCCCATTTTGAACATTCATTCCTGTAAATTAATACAACAGCATTGTGTGTTGCCAGTACACCTCCTTCATTTAAACCTTCATTTAACTCAACTTTAGATCCTTTTTTATTCAAATTCCATCCATTGAATTCAATTGGTGTCATGTTTCATTGAACAATTCCAGTCTTGCATTTTGTTTCAAAGTGACTCTGTAGTGTTTTTCTTGATGGCACTTTTCTTTGACATATGAAGCACTTGTGTTTCTAGTAGACACAGTCTTCTACATGCTCATTGAGATTCCACTTCAATACTTGCATTTTACAGTTTTCATAGGTGCATGATTCTAAAAAGGGTGTCAGTGTAACTTGAAACAGTTTATTATGAAATAACAATTCAGTTTTACATTGCAGGCACTTTTGTCCCAATTGATGGCAACACTTGATACAAACAAAGTGCAGATTTGACCCATTTGCACAATGAATAATTGGGAAATTGATGTCTTCAAGACAGACACAGCATGTTAAATCTGATTGCATCAAATTCATTGAGGAGTTTACTATTGGTTCCATTTATATATTAACAAAAAGATTTTAATATTTGAAAAAGTCCATGAAAATTGGAAATTTTCAGAAGTCACCATTTTTTATGACAATTGCAATTTTTGTCCCAACTTGTTGTTTTCTTTTCTTGAAATCAGTCGCAGGTTCCAATAAGCATTGATGTTCTTGACATCATCTGTTACGTGCTGGCTTCTTGGTTTGATGTGGTCTATTTCATATCCTCTTGGTACCAACCCATCAGGAATATCAAGACGCTCCAAAAGCTCTTGTCTCTTTACAAAAGTATGTTTCAAACTAAAGTCATCAGAACACCCCTTTCAAATAATGTAGTTGATTACTTGAACAGCCTTGATTCGCTTTTGTTTGAGCTTATCTTTTAACTCTCGCTCTCTCTTCTTTCTTTGTCTAATCTTGTCAAAGTCAGTCTCCTTTGTTACTTTATGCTTTTCATGGTCTTTAATTACATTAATGTATTCTTTCTTTGTAGTCCAACTTATTGCCGTGTACCGCATATTGTCTTCCATTCTGTTCCACTTGTGTATTGTAAAAGACTCTCTGATAGAATCCCCTTGCATCTTGTGGACAGTTGAACAATAATTTACTCTAAAGTATAGTTAGAACTGCTCAGCATTTGTCTCTATTGTCTCCTTTGTTAATGTATCTTCCAGTAATATGAGAGGCTCAATCTTTTGAACTGAATATGTTGCACAGTTTACAATTTTGAGAGACTTAAAGTTTCTATGTGCAATAACTGGAGTACCAACCATCAACAATACCTGCTATGAGTTTGGGTCATCTTTATTTGCTTCTATTTTAATCATTTTTTCTTTTTTAGTTTATCTTGTTGCATCATGATTTCATTGATTTGTTTATGTTTTTCATTTGTTTATGACAGATTAACTCTTGTAAAGACATTTCTATTTTCAAAGTCACTAGGTTTCAACTGGTGGACCTTGTCAAACAGCTCAGAAACTGTGTCGTCTGACCTGTGATTAATAAGTAACTCTGTCATACTATTTTCAACAATCTCTTTCAATGCAGTAGAGTCAATGTACTTTGGTCTTGGCCTTTCAACCCCTCCAAGCTGTTTGTAGTCACCAACCAATACAAACTTTGCATTGGAATGCAGTTTGACATAATAAAAGACTTCATATGCACCGGATTTCAACATGCTCACTTCATCAATGAAAATATATTTATACTTTATTGCTGCTTTCAATGCTTGTTTGAAATTACATTTACCATCATTATCAATGTGAAAAAAGTGATGTACAGTCTGTCCTTGAATCAAACATGCTGCTTTGTTTGTACTTGCCAAGAGAAGATAGGTCCCTTTATCTAACAGTTTGGTTGTTTCTTTTAGTTCTGTTGATTTACCCATACCTGCAAGCCCAGTAATGAGTCTTCCTTGTAATCTTTCTTCAGTTGGATAAAAGAGTTCCTCTCTCAACTCAAAAGAATAATTACTATGAAATGAATCTTTGACTTCATACTTGTCTGAAAGCTTTTCTAATCGATAATTTCCAATCCCTAGTTCACAATTAACCTCATTACCACCCTCAACAATGACACTGTCTGTTTTTAATCAAACAATTGTTCCAGCCATTTTCATTGCTAACTTGTAAAACATCATGTTTCCATTGTCAATAATCTGCCAGTAAATTGGAATCAGATTTTGATGCTTCACTTTCTCTGATTTAATCTTGACATGATATAATTTCAAGTCATCAGCAATACATGAATATGCTGCATTTTCATTCGAGAAGTAATATTGTGCAACATCATTAAAACTCATTGTAAATTTGTCTGTTTGTTTTCTATCATATTTTTTATTGAAACAGCCTACAAAACAGTTTACCATAATTTTACTATTATCATTGCAACACTTTTCATAAATCCTTTTTACAAAATCATTAAAGTAATCTGGTTTTACTGTTTTGCTTGGAATCAGTTCATAAACAATCTTCATGACCACTCCTAGTTCTAGACATTCAGCAATAGTATGACGCAGATACCATTATGTAACTTTCGATGGAAATGTATTTTCTGTCTCTACATAATCAACCTGTTCTCAGTTTACCAGAATATAGCCTGATTTCATCAAAGATATTAAATACACACCACTGTTCTGTGTTTTTAACACTTAAACAAGCTGAATGACACTTTTGAATATCGTAAGCCTTCAAATCAGCATCTGGAGAAGGCTCATAGAATGTCTCAACAATGGGGCCTTTCACACAGTCAAAGAACACCTTGTGAGTGCTCTTGTTAAAGGTACTTTCTATTTTTTCATCCTGCTTATAAATCTCAAAGGCTTCACATACTAAAGATATAAGATTTTGATTTCTAAATGGTATCGAGAGAGATTTTGAAGCAGCAAGGGCTTGTTCATAATGTTTATTCACTTCAATTACCACATTATTCTTGTATTCAATTCTGGCAATGTATCCACAATGACTTTTGGTCTTGTAAATTGTTTCCTCTTTTCTTGCTAAAAAGACAACAAGCTCTTTCAAATTATTTTTGTTGGTGTAGACAACATTGCAATTTTCAAGTAAAAGAATACTTTTGTAAGGAAGATTCATTAGAGTATGCACTTCCCCATCAAATGAATTCTTTGTTTTCTCTCTTGTTTTGAAAACAAGATTGTCATTGGAGCCTTTCAATTTCTCAGAGGCAACAATCAACCTTCTCATTTCTTTATCCAATACTGGATACATGTGATTGTTGGCTACTAAAAATATTAAAGCTGGTGCATGATGATTTCTATTTTGAGGAATGAATCTACTGAATGTCTCCATTTCCATATTCAGTGCATACAAGCTAATGCCAAATTGATGACAGAATACTTTAACTTGCTTTGTTGAAACGCCAGAATCAGTGTGTGTTTCTTCAAAGATGGAGAGAAGTACTGCGTGTGTTAATGTTTTGAAGTGAGTTGAATATGCATTCATCAAGAATTGGTAAACTCAGTCCTTATTGTTTGTTGAATTTGGTTCTACTTTTAATTAATAATATGACAATACAGCTCCATACATTTGTTGTTCTTCAAGTGGTACATGCTGGTATGGAACTGGTTGAATTGTGTAGTTAATCTCTAAAATCTCACAGTTGTATGGCTGCCTTGCAGCATACTCTTTTGTCAGAGTATTAAGGCGTTGTTCAATCAAATGGTCAGAATATCTTGAATGATACCAGTTTTGCTGTCATTATAATCATAAGTGCCGTAATGAATCACGTACTTGAATTCATAATTCACAATTACTCTTTGTGAGAAGAGAGTTGGGAGATAATACAATGAATAGTCAATTTGTCTTTCTTTTTGAACATCAAATGGAATATTTGGTCTCTTTCTCTTTGATGTAGTGTCCATTTGTTTCTCCTTTCTTGATGATTCAGGTGAATCTGGCCTCCTTCTCTTCAATACATTATGAACAACTTCCATCCCCCCAAATTGAAGTTGCTTTATTGTCTTGTCAGTTTTCTTGATGAATGAGTTGTCCAACTTTAGAATATAGTTTCCAATAATTGTTGCTTTATTGTTCCGAATGAGCTTTGCAATGTGAGATTGCAACATCTTATGTTCATTAACATTTCTCGGAAGCTTCAATTGGTTTACAACAGTTCTACTTCTTCTCTTACAAGGGATGAACAGCCCTTTGTAAGTCAGGGCATAATTTTTTTGTTCAAATAGCTGTATACTTTGGTAGAAAGGACATACACTTTCCAACAAAAACATATTTAGTATTATAAAAGAAAATAAGTTTTCAAAATAAATTCAGTTTTTTTTGGTTTGAGATTTTGTCAGACAATTAGACAAAAAGTTCAGTTGGCCCTAAGAAAATCCAAGTTGGACTTTTAGACAAACGTTCTTTTATTACAACTAACTTAGAAATTTCCATGCTATTTTATTAAGGTTTTTCTAATAAGGTCAAGTTCAGTAAATTATAATTTCCTTTTCTCTCATGATTAGACAAAAAGTTCAGTCTGTTGAGATTTTGTCTATTAATACGTATCCGGAAAATCCGAACTCAAGTTGTGATACATCTGGGAAATGGATGAGAGAGCTCCACAATGATTTGTCACATGTCCATCAAGTGCACAAGTCCCATCTGCCAGATTGAAAAATCCAAAAATTTTGTCTAATTTTTTCCAAAAAATTAGACAAAATTTCTTGGCTCAAAAACCTTACTACATCATAACCATCCCAACAGCTCAGAAAGCAGCTGTTTAAGTTCGAAGTGATGAATAAGAGATAATTCTGATTTACTGCAATGTTCAAAATCAAAAAAAAAAAAAAAAAAAAAAACAACAACAACAACAACAACAACAACAACAGAAATGGTAAACATAAGGGCAATAAAAATATTGGCGCTGAGGTTGGACAAGTTGTGGAGCAATCTGATTCAAACAAAAACCCGTTATTTTCTCAGTTGGAGCAGCAGATATTAAAGGCTGTGTTCCCAAGTTTTTGCAGCAATTCAAACAATATTGATCGTGCGGATTTTTATGGGCATAATTTCGGTGAACTTGACAGTGTCGCAACAGCTCCAGACGTTTCTTCCACTCTGGAACAAATGACCATCAACAGTTCACAAATACAACAGCAACAGAAACAGGCACAGGAACAGATATTGTATGTTATTGCAATTGTCACAAACGACAAGTCAACGTTCACGCACGAATACGCACATGCCATGTATCATCTTTCCGAATTGTATCGATTGCATTGCACGCAAACTATTGCCCGGCCAGAATACGAATTCTTGAATGCGCATGTGCATAAAGAGCTGCAAGTATGGGGATACGCTAATGAGGCATTTGAAGATGAATTTCAGGCATATGTTGTTGAAGGGCCGGCAATGACTGTGTTTGGGAGGAGTTGGGGAGCGGACGTATCGCGGATGCAAAAGGAACTCCGGAGAGTTTTGGGGAATGTTCCGTCAATATGAAATATTTGTTCAAGCTATATATTTTTATTTTATAAGAGTTTTTTTTTTTTTTCTTTTTCGGTTTTTGCACTAGTG
>JADGJH010000732.1:0-14911 GCA_027596945.1 Physocladia obscura
TGTGTTTATGTTTTGGAAACTTGCAAGTGGTTTCATATTTCCAATCTTTATATTTCTTGGAAATAAAAGAGTTTTTACGAGTAAAGAAATAATATGTATTCACAAAAATTTTATGCAAGTGAAGATAGTGCTGCTGTGCCTTTTTTAATATAGAAATCTTGGTCATGTACCCCCGCCTTTAATTCAAGTGTTACTATGAAAGAAGGCCTCTCTCTTTTGAAAATAATTTTTCAGTTATAATAAAAATAAAAAATAAAAAATAGAACTCACCGTGTCCCTGTTCGAATTGGATAATAGTATAATGGACAGCTGTAGAGTCCTTTACTGAACTTTTTTTTGCTTTCAACAGGTTTGAAATGCACTGGCGGTAGCGCTGTAATCAATTCCATCGCCTTGGAATCCTTTAAGCAATTGTTTTTCCGATCCCATCCGGCTCCTTCCAAATACAAGTTTTTTATATAGGCCCCTTCTTTTGGTCCTTGCAGGATCTGGTTGTCGTCCTCCAATTGAAGCACATTGAATTCCCAGCTCAACACGTCAATTGGCGTGTTATTTTTTCTTGCTGTTTTTTGTAAAATGCCTGTCAAAAATCCCGTCGGAAAAGTAAAGGCTCCCAGCCAAAATAATTTTGGCTCAGTTCTAATGATTGACAGGAATAAAATAGAATAAAATAAATAGAGAGATAAAGAGATGCACAAAAAATTGCCATACCCTTTAGACCAGTCTGAAAAATGCTCAATACGTTGAATTAAATCTCTCGTCCATGAAGCTAATGGTTTCAAATTAAAGTAAGCTTTGCTCCATATTTGAGGCACCCGACCATCAGAAATTGCATTGAACGTTTCTTCCAAATCTGATGTCATCACAATTATTCCTTTGACAGCATTTTGCAATTCGCTCAATGATTTTCGTATGTTTTGAAGTAAGTAATTATATCTTTTGATTTCTTGTAGCAAAACAACATTGAGTGGGGATGAGTCGTGCATAAATGTCTTTTTGGTACTTTCATAATCAATATCTTCTGGTAATTTACGAAGAATGTCAGATGCGATTGCTGATACTTTATCTTCTCGATTCATTCCACTTGCTGAGCTTACTTGTGGCTGCAGAGAAAGGAGCGAGATGAGAATATTTCCTGATTCTAAAATACAGATTATTTTAGTTACTTCAGTTGTTTCAGTTTAATTCTTCACATACCTCTAATTTGACAGGCTATATCCGCATTCGGGTGCTGGCCAAATACTTCTGGTCTATCAAAACCAGGAAATGTATTTATATATTCTCTAACAGTGTTCAAACTTGTGTCTTCAGGAATATAATAATTCGGCATGGCAGATACTTTATACTGCAGTTCATTGAGTGCATCCTCATGGAACAGCATATTGATATAACTTCGAAGAATTCGTCGATCCCAATCATCTGTTATTCTTCCACCATAATTTGCTTCTGCTATCAAGTATTTAAGGGCATCCCAAGGTGTATCTGCATACTCATCAAGTAATACCACAAGAATATTTTCGCAAACTTCAAAATCGGAGTTGTTGAAATCACATGGAACATTCCAACCAAGAGTGAGGAATTTTTTTCGTTCAAGTAGCAAACTATGGAAAAAACAGAGAGAAAAAAGCAATTTTTCATAGATTTCAGGTTTTTTAGTTTTGTGGTATGTATCTTCCGTGAATAAATTATACAATCGAGCCATATTTGCTTTGATTCCTTTGGGTGGCTCTGTTGTCATTTTTATTCCGACTTGAAGAATTGATATGGGAAATTGCGGGTGCGGACTACTTGAAAGCCACAATCTGAAATCAGGGTGTGGATTTTCGGACGGAATAATTTCGACAATTTTATCCAATGCTGGCATCCAACTGATTGACAAGTGGCAATTAGCCAAAAACACCCAATTTCCTTCTTTTAGCCCTTCTTGGATGAGTTTAGATGCTTTTGGAGATTGCCCTTGTCCAAGAGACAAGTAGTGGAATTTTTTGGACATTCCCTTTTTATCTGCTAGTTGAATAAGTGCACTGGTTGGATCCACTCCAGGAGAAAGAACGAAAATAAGTGGGATTTTTGGTGAAGAATCATTCAGAATATCTGCCACATCCAAAAGTGGGGGTTCAGTGAATTTTTGTCCTAAGTTAGTTGCCACAAAGGCCTGCGCGCAAAATAAAATTCTATCTGAACGGAATGTTCTGATCAGAAGCATTCTTTGAAGATCGTTGACTTTGTTTTCCCACTCTCCGGGAAGTGCAATGACTTCAGGCTCAGAACCCATAAACCAGTTTTTCCAGTCTCGTTCACTTTGTTCAATTGAACTAATAAGTCCACTAAATGCTGGCAATTTATCAAGTTCTGTTATATTATCCCAAGATTCTTCAGTGATCCTTTTGTTATTATTTTTTTTAAAACATATTCTCGCATTCCTATTAATTTTTAATTCTCACCATTCTGTGAAAGGATTTGGTCTCTGCGAATCCTTGTCAAGAACCATACCTCCTCGTAAAAAAAATTCATATTCGTCTCTATTTAGTTTTCCAGATGATTCCATTATTTTTACCGTCATTTGCAAAGCAAATAAAAGCTTATGCTGTTCGAACAGTCCTCGGCAAGTGTTTTTATAAACTGAAAATGTGTGATAATCGTTCAAAGATGCTATTCGTTCAGACAAGTCCTCAAATCTCTTGCTTTTGCTGATTGATTTTTCAAACAAATCCACATAAGCATCCAACGAAAACTGATACATTGGATCTACAGTTGCAAGGTCATTAAGAACGAAGTACAGTATTGAGGCCCTTTTTGCAGAAGATCTGTAACCTTCTCTCGCTGCGTCAATTCTCTTTTCCGTTTGTTCGCTAACAATTAACTGTTGTGTAACATCTTCGGCAATAGATTTTGAACTTTGTAAAGTATTTACAAGCTTTTCATCATCAAGTAAAGATCCTTGAGCTGTGCTTAGCAAAAATAAAATTTCATCTTCAAGCTCAACGAGCTTTCTCTTTGCTGCCGCCACATTGGATACAAGAGCATTTTTTTGTTCTTCCAGCTCTGGCTTTTCGCGACGAACAACTATTCCAAGAAGTTGATCTTCTAATCCCTTCTCTTTGACAGCAAAATTAACAATCGTGGCTTTCGCAAACACTTCCGGAGGATATTTGGGATTCGCCAGCTTCGTTGTGAGGTAAAATCTGAACTCTGGATTGTATTCGACCTCTTTTTCTCCCAATTTTATAACAAGAAGTCCTCCTTTCTTGACAACAGATTTGTTAAGAATTGGATCTAATGCCGGGTCAATTGATTCGCCAAGCCCTTGCAATATAACAGGAATTCCATATTGAATAGAGTTTTCGAGTGTACGTAAAAAGTCAGGCATTTTGAGATCAATGATTTTCAAATCACGCTTCGCTTCCATGTTTTTAATCCAAGTATTTGCTTGACCTTGGGGGTCAATCATTAAAGGCCACCTGCGACCTTTAGTGACAATAATTCCGTTTTCGGCAGAGAAGGCATCACTCGGAAGACCTAATATAAAGTTATGTGAAATTGAAAATTGCTAGAAATTTGTTGACACTAACCTTGAATGTTCCAATCGCGAATATCTGTGGGTTTACCCATAAATTTATCAAAACTAAAACTCGGTGAAAACGGAATTTCAAGTGTCTTGATTTGTGCAAGCCAAACATTATCAACCAAAGATTGACGATATGTGCTGTTAAAAGGGCCAGCGTATGATAAAAACGCGGCAGCTAGTAAACAATCGCCAGGCAGGTATCTCATGTCTTCTTCGTACAATTTGATACTTTTTTCCCAGCGGTCCCGTTCTCCAGCCAATCCGGAAACAAGTTGTTCGGCTCTAGAGAGTTTAAGTTCTGTTTGTTCTGAATCTTGTCGCAATTTCTCTTTCAGTCCGACCTTTTCATCATATTGGTTTTTCAGTTCAACCAGTTTATCTTGAATTTCCTGCAATTTTGCTTTTGCTTCTCGCAATGTTTTTTGCTTTTTCTCCAATGTATCTTGAGCGTTCTTAAGTTTTTCTTTTTTCGGGGCAACTTGTCTAAAAATTATTCCATAAGTTTCCATTGCGCGAACCCACATACAAAGCGATTTTGCTGCGCCAGAAACGCGACCAACAACGTCAGGGTGAAAATTTTCATCAGTGCAATACTGTGTTGTCCTCTTCAAAATTTTGTCACTGATATTGTCTTTATCAAAGTTGATCAATTGTTTGATGAAGTACGGATTTCCAAGCTGCCTTTTAGCTTCATCCCAAGTTGGTTCGCTTTTTTTTAGAACCATAACCGCTTCCATCACTTTTTCCACCAGCGGTGGCGGTTTTCCGTAAGATCGGATTTCCTGTCACACCTTTCAATTTAAATTTTAAAAAAACAATTACAAACCTGCAAGTCTTTTTTGTTAATTCCTTCTAAAGCTTTAACAGCAGAATTAAGGGCTGGCAAAGCTTGGTCAAGGTCTGCTTGAGCTGCATCCGCAACTGCACGCACTTCCTCCTCTTCAACACCGAGTTTTTCGGCTTTAGCAAACACTCCTTTCGCTTGCTCATCAGCCTCACGCTTTTGTTGAACAATAATCACTAAATAATCTTCGCACTGCTTTTGATATTGTGCAACTTGCTTTTTTGCCACTTCAAGCTCAACGGAAATTTTTTCAACGCTAATTCTGGTATCGTCAAGTTTGCTGAGACCGTTTCTCAATTTCGTGGCTAACTCTCCAATCTCTTTGCGTTTGTTGCGCAAAAATTCCCGATATCCTGTGACGAGTTCCAAATAATTTGTTGGTGTTACGTAATTGATTCGTTTTAATTCTGCGAGCATCTTTTTGCTCATTTCTACCACAGACATGTGAACTGACACAAACACGTTTGAAACGGCTTTTTTTACACCATCTGAACCAAGATCTACATCTTCTAAATATTTGAGCGCAACTTCTTGCAATGCGTCTTCAGGCCTGGTATACGTACATTAGTTTTCTTACAAAAAATTCGAAAAAAAAGGTCACCATTCGCTAAACCAATCAATTGAACAGCAATTTACCAACGAAGGGAACATACGTAGTCGATTTCTGAAAGCATCACCAACAGGTGACATGCAAAGAATTATATGCAAATTTCCACGGACTCGTTCCAAAAATAAATTGTAAAGGTAATCACCGCCTTCGGAAACATTTTTTCCTGTATCTTTCATTGACTGCTTAATTTCAGTAATCTCTTCTGGTGTGAATAGGTTCGGAACTTCTCCGCTGCTCAGAATGTTCGAAATATCCTCCAAAAAACTGTCGCTAATAATTTGCGTATCGGTGAAAACAAATGCTGTCGGTTTATTATCTACGCCCGTGAGTCGATAAAGATTTTTTAAATCTTCTCGAAATTCGAGGTGCCGGTAATACTTTGTGATTTTGATTTGAAAGACTGTTGTCTCAACTATGTATGATGCAAGGCGCGATAAAGACTGTCGACCACTTCCTCCAACACCAACAAGAAGAACATTCCCACACGGAAGCCTTAGTATTCGTGTAATTCGGCATATATGTTCGATCGCGTCTCTAAATAACACTAAATCAATTTGAATAAATCCTGGCTCAAAGTTATATTCCTGAAGTTTTTCATCAATAAATCTTTTTAGCTTATCAGCGTCTTCGATTTCTTCGTATATTGGTTCCCCTTCACCCATAAAATCTCCAAACATAGACATTCTCTTTTCTGGATATAGCATTTTGATTGACGCCGAGAAATGTGTGATGAGTTTATCATCCACCAGCTTTGTAAAGTATTCGCGATCTTCTGTGTCAATAAGGCGGTCGCAGAACACACGAAATACTTCATGGACCCACAACTTTGTTAAACTATCACGTGAATCGTAATAATCTTTGTTTGCTCTCAATAAACCTTGAAAAACTTTCGAAATATCACGTAAGTTGAACAAATAGTGAATTTTTGCAGGTGTTGGTAGAAGCTGAGCAATTGCAGTATGATAAATTTCAATTGTTGCTTGAGTTATAAGATCTCCGAGAGGTTTTACATCTTCTTCAAAATCTTGAAGCTTTTGATTTAAAATAGTACCGAAGATTCTTGAAAGCGAAATTTCTTTTGGAAAAGTCATATTTATCACGTTGAATCTTGATTGAATTCTCGGACTAATGTGCTGGCGACCTCCACCTGGTGGACCCATAGCGGTAATTACCAAAATGTCATTTATATACTTCACAGTTTGCTTTTGTCGGTCATAACAGAAGCCATAATCCATCCAATGTCGAATAAGCTCCAAAGGCGGTTGGGATCCAAATGTATCTTTTAATGGCATATTGAAGTCATCTATAAAAGTGACTAAATGTTTTCCTCCAATAGGCACGAAAATATTCTTCGTTCGTTTTTCCACTTTGCTCTCTAAAATACTTTGCACACCGCCAGATGAAGTCTGTGCACTCATGTTGATTTGAAGTAAGCTTTTGGAGCTATCAAGGCTGGACAGAACACTGTTAATCAGTGATGTCTTTCCAGTTCCAACCTCGCCCACTAGCATCAATGGCACTTTTTTGTTAACTAAAGATTGAACAACAAATTCGTTTCGAATTGTGTCAACAGTTGGAACAAAAATTTTGTAGAACGGAATGCCTGGAGTATACCGCCATCCGGCTTGAAGTTTGTCTTCCCATGCTGTCCACGATTTGCTTTGCTTGTCAACAAAATATTCATAAACGGTATCTTTGCTTGGAAACTGCCCTTCGATTTCTCTCAGGAACATATCAAACTTTTTGCGACTTTCATCCGTCAAAGATCCACCTAAAGACCAAATGACAGAAAACAAGAACCATAGTTCAAGCATTCGAGAATATGTGTCTTGATCGCTCACATCTACACCATTTTCCGTTGTAGCAAGAGAATCGAAAAGCAGACAAAAAGATTTAATTGCTGCTATTTCAGGTACTGGAACCAATTCTTCGCAATTTTTACGAAACTCTAATATCTGAGGAATATATTTCTCAATTAATCGCTTAATTGTTTCTATTGACTGCTTCTCTGAACGTGATTGAATCCAAGACTCAACAAAAGGTCTCCAACTTATATCTTGATAATCCATATAAATCATTCCAGCTCTACTGACTGTTGCTGGGCTGGCAGTGGACAAATTTTCTACTTCAAACACAAGTGAAACTTGCTCGGGCATAGCAATACGTTCACCATTTATAAGGGTAAGCACTTTGTTGTCATCAAGAACTGTATTCATAGATTCAATCCAAAGTGTATCAACTGGACCGTCCAAAATAACCCATTTTTGATCTTTTTTTTCATCTGAACAAGCAGTTCTCATAACATTTGACAAAACTCCATCTGTCCATTCATTTGTAGCAATATTTACTTCTCCGTATAATTCGCCAAGAGATAGAGCTTTGGGATTTATGACAAAACTTTTTGCAGAAACATACAACTCAGGTTTAATCTTGGATAATTTTGTCAGTGTTATTTGCAACATTTTGCAGACAGTTGTCTTTCCAACACCCGTCTCCCCAACAATCATTACACCATGCCTGCTTTGTTTTGTTTCGTACAGCTGTATCACTTTTAGAATCATAGATTCAACTGGTTGTAAATTTGCTGCCTTCATTTCATCAATGAGGACCGAACGAAACTCAGAATAATCAGCAATAACGGATTCAATGCCTGGAAATAGGTCGGATAGAATTCCACTAAAGAGTGGGACATCTTCTGCGGTTAATTTAGGCACGTTATTTTCCTTCATAGATCCCAGAAGTACAACTTCATCAGGAGAGTTAATATCTTGTCGCTTTCGTGTGCCAGCAGATTTCAATGCAGAAGTTAATGCTCGTAAACCAAAGTCGTAATGATCTTGTTTGGATAATTGCTGAGCAGATAGTCTATAAAGTGTATCGACTTTCTTGGATAAGTTTCGTGTATTTGAGAATCCTTCAGCAAAAAGCATTATTTCAGCGATCAATGCAGTGTCAGGAGTCATCATTGAAACAGGCCTGAATAGAGCTTTCAAATTATCAGGAAGCTCTGATCGGCCAGCGTAACCTGGGTTCATCGTAATAAAAATTCTAATTTTTGCAAATTATAAGACAAAGAAAAAAATGAAAACGCAAGTTTAACGGACCCGCAATTTACATTCAGACGAATTTCTTTTCCCTCAAATATAAAGGTTTTTGCATTTCGCGCAATAGCTGTCAAAATACATGAAATTTGAAGAGCAACAACAGATAAGACTTCAATATCAATTCTGTCATTTGTTTTAATAAATATTAATTTCCTTTTTTTGTTTTTTTGAAAAAATACCGGTTGAATTCATCGAAGCATCCCCAAGCACCAGTTTGAGCTAATCCAGAAAACATTCGGCCAATGGAAATATAATCAAGAGCATCGCTGCAGTTAAATACGATTACATACTTTCCTAAAGCTTTCCCAAGATCTTTCACTGTCTCTGTCTTTCCAGTTCCTTATTTGTAGTTATTCAGCTTAAATACAAAGCTTGGACAATTTTCTCACCTGCAGGCCCTTGAGGACTGCCTCCTCTTTGCAAATGCAGTGCAGTTGTCAACGTCATATAGCAGCGATCAGTTAATGGTGTAATAACAAGACGGCCACTGTTTCCTAAATATTCATAACCTGCAAATTTTTTTATATCAAATAAATAACGCTAGATTACTTACCATATCGAAAATGAGTGTTTATTTGTCTGATAAAACAATCCTCTTCTTCTTTGTTTTCTTTTTCCCAATAGAACCGTAACTGACTTAGCCATTCAAATGCATTGACACTACTACAACCAATTTTGGCCATTTTTTCAATCACATCTCTAGAATGAACTTCGACCGTTATTAATGCTATAATTTTTTTCCTCTCGACTTTGTTTAATGGAGATCGAATTAAATCTGCCAACTTTTTCAGGCCAGAAATCTGTTTTTTCTTGAGAGTTTTCAGTGCATGCTTTTCTCCTTTTTCAACTTCCTGTAACGACTTAGAGCAGTCTTGAGTCCAAGAAATCAAGCCAGATGTTATCAGCAATTGACCTGGCCAGTCTTTGATCCATTTATCCTTTTTCGACTTTTTTTGTGCCAATAAGCATCCTAAAAGCAATTTCCTCAGGGTTAATCGCATTGTAGATTCAATTTCAGTGAGCCAGCTTTCCACAGCCCCTTCGATAACAACTGGTGTGAAATATGGAACAAATTCTCCATCACCGCTATGCATACCAATGGCTTCAAAGTGCCGCCGATTGTCTGTTCCGGCTGTTGTAAGTTCAAGTTTGTGCAAATTGTCAAAGCATTTTTTCAAATGTGGCTGAACAGCATTAGGATCTTTGGCTTGCCCCAAAATTTCAAGTAGATCATCGTTGGATAAAAAATAAAATCGAGGAAAAGCTTGTCGTTTCGTTTCCTAAAATCAAATCAAATGATTAGATGCCTTTTTTTTCCTCCTTTTAAGGCATTGAAATTTATACCAAATACATATCAAGCGATTTCTGAATTTTTTCGAGCTTTGCATTCATATCAGTTAGCATAGGTATAAGTCCTTCTGCATGAGTTGCACGTCTGGCATTTTTGTCAATGATGATTTTCGCTATAATTGACTTGTAATTTTGGTTGACGCCATCAAATACGGTTGATTCCTTGGGCAACTGTTTCCTAATGTCTTCAGTTCCAACAAAAATGTTTTCCAAGTACATCCACTGTTTTTGAACCTGCAACAATAATTCAATTGCCTCTACAATATGAGACAGTGTTCGCTCCCAATGGTCCACCTGTGACTCAAATGCTAGAAAAAACTTTGATGCTTTCATAGCTGAAAGAGTCACTTGATTATCTTCCAAAAGTTCGAACAAAGAATCGGTACTTTTAATTTTGAAGTAACCACGGTCTTCTTTATAAGCAACTATTTCTAATTCGAGCTCTTGCCAAGATTTTTCAATATCAATGAGGCCTTGCTCGATAGACAATTCTTTTGTTGCAGCTCCTGACAGCGTATTTATTGATTCGGCATATCTGAATTAGATAGAAATTTAGGTTATAATATTTTCATTAAATTCGCTTACTGATCTAGTCCAATTTCAAAGATTTTTTCCAGTGAGAATTGAGGACTTGATTGATCAAATGTCTTGCCAATTTCTTCCATAATTTGATTCCAATGTCTATCTCTCATTGCTGGATTTTTTAAATCTTGTAGGACTGGAATCGTTCTTCTGCATTGACTTATCTTTTCCTTTAAATTTGTGTAAACGTCCCAGTATTTCATTTCTTTGCCCATCTTTTGGAGTTTCTTCAAGAATCGCTGTACGCTTTCTTCCATTTCTGCGGCATCAAGCGTGAGGAAGGGCTTTGTGCGCCAGTCTTCCCAAACAGTAACCCAGTCGCTAGTTAAATTCCATATTTGCTGTAAAGCATCCAACTCAGCAGTTATTTGGCCAATTTCTTTGTTTGAAGCCTGTTCCAGCTTAAAAACTCGTAGACCTCTTTGCAGATTAGATTCCTGTTCACTCGCGTTTTGCATCATTTGTTTATATTCAGCTACAGATCTCAATGCTTTTTCAACACCGAACTGAGCAGAAAAAGGCCCCTTCGTGGAAAAATCTTCTCTGATTGATGCCATTCCCTTTCAAAAAAAAATATTCAGATTTGGTGAATAAAAATACAAGTAAAACAAACCTTTGAAAATTCGTCGACAGAACTTAAGAGATCTGCTTTAAACTTGGACTTGGATTCTTGCAGCATTTTATCGGATTCTATCATTGTTTGTTGCATAGCAACCCAGGTACCACTTAAAGATTCAAGCTGACGCTTTTCCTCTTCGCGAATTTGCACGTCGTACTTTTCCAGTACTTGATATTGTTCATGAATTGGGTTAAATTGCGCTTCTATAGCTGAAGAGTCTTGCTGAAGTTGAACCAATAGTGCCATACTTTCTGACAGCTGGTTCAAGTCGTTTGGAGGTGTCATCAATTTTTCAGTCTTTTTCGCAAACATTTCATGCAAATTATTCAACTCAGTCATTGCATTAATATTGAGTAACGTTGTGAGCTTATTTTGCCATTGATTACAATGGCTCACAAGAGCATGTTTGAGTGGTGAGCAGTCCAAACGCACAAAATTAACACTTGTTAATGTTTCTTCTTTTTGAGTGTTGTTAGCAACTTCGTTATATCTGTTGATGTCTGCGTCAAATGTCGAGAGAGCTGGTTTAAGTTTTGCGTATCTTCTGATGAAAGCATCCTTGTTGATTTCCCAGATTTCACGATATGAATCCCAATTTCGCAAGTAATTCATGCATTTAGTGGCGTTGTTTGCCATTCCGTTTTGTATGCTTGTGAAATTTTTCAGCACATCATCTTCACTCGAAACTACCGCGAACATACTTGGTTGACTTTTTTTACCGAGTTCCAAATTATCTGTGAGTCGACTGGGTGATTTTTAAAACGAAGAATGTGAAAATTAAATAAAATGAAACTAACGGGATGGCATCAATGCATGAAATCATATTTCGAGCTATGTTGTTAACACTGTCTTCTAGAGTTTGAAGAGTGGGACTAAAATCAACCTTTTGTGATTCCAAAATAACTTTGACTTTGAACAGCGGATGAACTTCCCCGCCCCCGTCTCTGTTTTTCATTTCTCCGTTAATTGCCTTCGCAATCTCTTGAAGTGAACGTTTGACAGCACCACGCAATGATTCTTCAACAAGTCCATCAATTTTTTCAACATATTTGACCCACTGGTTGAAAACCTCCTTTCCGTCGTTTTTAAAAATGTCGAAAAGATTTACAAGAGCCTGCAATATCATTTCATGTGTGTTTGAAAGCTTTTTTCTGATGTATTCTCGATAACCTTCTTGGGCAAACTCAAACTCTTCAAGATCATAAATTCTTTTGTTTTCAACATTCCAAAGAAGAGTATCAGCGATTATTTTACAATTTTTTTGAATTTTTGCATTTGCATCAATAAATTCAGACACTGTAATGGCTTTTAATAAAAATATTTTGAAGAAGCAATATTTCACCAGTTTTTTGGACATCTTGTGAGTGGCGTCGGCATTCCTTCACAAAATAGTCGGTAATTCCTTTTGACGCCCAAGTTAAATTTGTCAGTCCAGGATTAATTTTCCTGTCCAAAAACCTGATTCTTTCTTTAAAGAGCAATAATTCATCTTTTGACAAGGTTTCCAAGATCGAATTATAGTCTCTCACAACAAGCAAAACATTTTCTCGTAAAATTCTTAGTTCTTCACGCTTGCTAAATATTTCTTGAACATAGAACGGAATGTCGAGCTTTTGTTTTTGCCAGTAATGAATTTCTGCGAAAACCCTTAACAAATCCCCTTCAAATTTCATATCCAAAAATTCGTGTGCACGGCGGATCATTAAAGTTCCGTCAAGTTTTTCAGCGAGATTTGGATCGACACTAGCCACCCAATCAGCATGTGTTTTCGAGATATAATCTTCAAGAGCGCTAACAAGTGGTTCGTACTGTATTTTCGCTTCATCCGCCAGCGATGTATGAGGTAAATAGTAAGCTGTCTGTAATGACGTCTGGGAAAACTGTATTCTTTTAAGAAGTGAACGTGCCCAGTATGCAGACCCAGCAAAATCTGGATGCGATCGAAGAATCTCTGGAGCTTTTCTGTGGGTTTCGAACTCAACTTTGACGATATTCAGTTCTTGCATAAAAAGACTATACACATCTGCTGTCTTTTTTTCAACAGTCCGTTTAATGGCTTCCCGTTTCGCCAAATGGTGAAAAATTTCGAGCAATTCGACACTTGCATCAACTGTTGTTGCACCCTCAAAAGCGGAAATAATTGTATTTTGCATCATGACTTCCAAATCTTTGACTCCTTGCTTGAATGCATTGCTACAAGTAGTTATTTTAGATGTACATATAATATTTATAAGCACTTACAAATCATCATGCCATCTTGTCGCTTTAACATCTAAAATAAACCGGCGAATGTTCCACAACATACCAAGATTTCGCTCAAAAGCCAGTTCAATATCCTCCAAGCTGATAAAATTTAAATTGAAAATTAAAAATAGTAAAATAACCAGACTGTACCTTTTTGCAATTTCAAGTCCTTTAGTTCCGCCAAAAATAGGTATTGGCGACTTCTCCCCTCCAGTAATCTTTCGAGAAAATTGAATTTGACCTTCACAAACCTCCAATAAATCACGACAGCGTTGCACAAATGCATCTATTTGTGCAAATATACTACTTTGGTCAAAATCCCAACCGGTGGCATTGTATTTGCTAATGTGCATCACTGTCTTTTTATATGTCATCTTCCAAGACTCGCCGCAGTTGATGCTATCTTGCAGACTTGACATACTTGATTGTACATCTCCGTGAAATATTTCTTCCAAAGATATTTTTGCGCAGCATCTACTGATTATTTCGCTAGAAACCTTTCTCAAAAGACTAGTCAAACGTTCTTTCGTATTATAGTTTTTTGAATTCGCCCAAATCATTCTAATACAATTCAGTAACTTTGGAAGAATCACAGTTATGTCTTTCGGTTCTGAATTCGCCAGAACTTGGCAAGGCTGGTGAAATATTTTAACATATTTTGACATGATATCATGAATACCTCTGTTAAAGTTGAAAGAAACTTCAAATTATCTTGAGCCTGCATTGTTCCCTCTTTGATTAAATTTGATAAACGTAGGAATTGCTCCAGATAACTTGACTTGGCGCATTCTAAAACTGTCAAAATGTTTTTAAGATCTGATCGATTGAGCTGTTCACTAATTCCTGATAAATCATCACACCGGCTTCGCCAAAATTGTATTTCTTCCAGAGGCCCCGAGTTTTCTGATTATTATTTTTATGGAATTAAAAGCAGTCTTGAAAATAAATGCACTTGTTTACCTGAGCTTTCAGATGTATGCTGGTTATTTACAACTTCTTTAATTTGACGTGTCCAATGTATTACTAATGATTCAAGCCTTTGAACCACGTCCTTTGATTTTGCTGCAGTTTCAATACTTTTAAATTCTTCATCTGGAACATACAGTACAGTGTGGCCTTTTACTTGATAAGTTGCATCTGTTAAAAATGCCATAAATTTGTGCATTTGGGAACGGAAGTCTAATACAGGCGTTAGTCTTGAAGTTTGGTGCTCATCATCAACAATTTACCTTTTTGAACACTCTCGGGCCATTGTTTATTCTCCATAAAAATTGGAACATACACCCCTTGCATCATACGTAACAGACTATCTAAAATATCTCCAGACACGGTACCATATTGAAAACTGTGTTCGAAATTACGCATAGTAATTTGAGTTGCAACTGCATCTTTTTTGCTGTTGTCTGTAGGTAGTGTTTCTTTGATAAAAAACATTATTTCTTTGAAAGTATTTGCAGGAAGAGACGGCTGAGAACATAATTTTCTTTGCTCCGAATCAATAAACAGAACAATTTTGTGGATTGTGCTGTCTTGAATGAAATCCACCAAAGCCAAATCTAAATTTCACCGATAAGCATTGCATTCTTTGCATAAAAGCCAAGGCTCACCTTGATCTTCCGTCCACATGTCTGATGTATATCCTGTCAATGTGATCAAACTTTTGAAACGCGTTAGAAGTATTGGCAGTTCATCAATCGCTTCAATCGTCGCTGTATTTTCCAATCCAGTGTCACTCAATTGATTCTCTGTATTTGATATAGGCTCTGCATGGGCTAAAATATCTAATGGAATTGGGCTATTGTCGTCCGGAAGATTTTCAACTTCCTGCTCTGATGAAAGCATGCTGATGTTTGAATTTCTTCAGACAATTCGTTGTCAAAACAAAACATAAACAAAAAAAGGGCATACAAGGCAATAAATTTCTTCACTTTCCCACGTAAGAAACAAACAAAATTTGAAACTACTTGCAAGTTTCCAAAACACAAACACG
>JADGJH010000734.1:0-14892 GCA_027596945.1 Physocladia obscura
TCATAATAGTATCCATTGCAGTTATTGAAGAGCTACTGGTAGACATTTTGCTTTTGCTTGAGTTTTTTGGTTTTTTTTGCAGAGAGGTTTCAGAATCAGAACCACTAATGTTATCAACTTTCGAAGTTTCTGCTTTCTTCTTCCATTTTTCAGCACCTTGAAGAGCCAGTTTTTGAATAAGCACAGCATTTGACTCGCGTATGGTTTGGTCTTTGAGATTTGCATCTTTTTGTTGTTGCTTTTGTTCAAAACTTTGTTGATCTGTTAAAGGTCAACATGAACACAAACAGAAGGAAAAGGCATTACATTACCAGATCAGCAATATCTTGAAGTAGTTGCTCTCTTTCTCCATATTCTTCTTCAGTCCCAGATGCGCGAAGACTTTCCAATGATTCAATCTTGAATGCAGACAAAAGGTCGTCAAATTGTTTGCAACAGTTTGGCCCAGATACAGTTCCTTCTCCAAACACGGTGCATAGATGTTGTGCCACTTCTTCCCATCTACCTTTTGTCTGGCCATATGGGGCATTGAATGGTTGTGTTGCTATAACTTCCTTCAGTAGGTAGATGTCACTTGCAGGTTTGAAGCTAAAAGCCAGCTTGCATCTGGGTTCTCTTAATGCTTCTGTATTATTTTCCATTCTGACTGGAGCACTGCTACTTGACATTTTGGCTAGATTTCGTTGGTTTCAAGTGGCCGCTGTTGTGTTTGGAAGTTTTTCTTGTGAGGATTGCACTGGCAGGATTTGTTTGAACATGTTAACAGTAATCTACAATTATGAACATAATCATTTTTTGTCCACTGATTGTTTTTTGTGGTGTAACACAAAAAAGAAAAAAATTCAAAATATCACCAATAGCACCATCAGCTTACCTACTCTCATTGGTTTCTTGCGCTGGCCCTATCATTGAATGCTTGGTTCAATCATATACGTGCAACTTCTGGAAATGGAGCTGACATTTCATTACCCACTTTGGTCTTTCTGTCAAATCTACTTTGGACATGCAAATTATTGTGAGGCCTGCTATTGACACACATAAATTACAAATGGTTTACATGGGCAATATTTTATTTGAAGGTGTATCCAAGTGATTCAGTAGCTGCAGCAAAATTCCAAACTTCTGAATTAAACTTTCATTCAAAAGTTGCTATTGTCCTGGAATGCTTCTGCAAAATAAATCAAATGATACTATATTTATTTTATTATAAGTTCACATATTATTTATTAATATAGATCCATTTCAATGATTGTTTCAAAAACTGGAACTGTTGTGACCCCTTCATGCTATGTTGACAGGATTGATGTTTGAATCGCAGAATCATGGCAGCTCAACTCAAGTCTCTATAGTCACAAGTTTCACCATGCCAGACATTGCTATCAAGTTGCAACAGCTTTAGATATGTTAAAAATTGTTTTTGTTTTGAATGATGCCAGATATCTCAATTATTCGAGACTAACAGAGTTGAAAGAAATCAAAATAAAAGCAAATTTTGTTGCCCACTTCAATAATTGAGGCAAGAAGTTACATATATATATATATATTTATTAGAAATATTAAAGCAAATCAAATTAAATAACATAAAAATAAATGCAAAATGAATAAAATGAAATAATTTTTAAACTTGCAAGGGGGCAGATAATTGCATCACAAAAGACTGCAGTCGCCACAAGGGGGAAACTGATCCTAATTCTAGGCCTGTGGTAAGGACAACAAGCTGCAGCACCATATTACAAAGGGGTGTTTGATCTGCTAAAACCAAATCAACTTAACTATACGATTCTGCACCTTGTGGATAGCTCAGGAGTGTCTAAATTCTGATATTGAATGTGAGGAAAAGATAAGTAGGAGTTAATGTGGATGATTAATATTATTAATGGTTTAATTCAGTTTTTGTGGATCATGAAAAAAAAAAAAATTTTTTTTTGAAGACCTTCCATTTTAGCTCCGCACCCAAAACTCAAACAGTTTGTGAGCAGTCCTTCTTTTGGGAACTTTTTGAATTTTTAGATCTTTTCTAAAAACAACAAAGGAACACAAAAATAGACCACAACACTAGATTGAATCATCAGGAATCATTCAAAATAGGATTGATAGCGCAAAAAACTGCTATAAACATACTGTAGGATTTTAACTTCTGAAACCATCTTGCAACTAAGCTTAAATGTACAAAAGTGGTATAATTTGCATTATTGGCTAAGTGAATGATTTTGATCGAATAAACTCTTTTTTTTCATTCAAGCTTTAATGTGAAAAAATAAAGCAATGATTCATTGAAAGTCTTTACCACTACTTTTGAACTGAGGATGCTAATTTTTTTTTGAGTATGTGGTTGCGCCATTGAACAGGAACAGTACCGATAATTTTGTTTGCTTTACCCACTCATGCCAGATATTATCTTGCGCCTGCCTCCCTTTCTGGATTGGTATTGTAAAACTGATGAAATACTTGAAAAAGTATACAAACATCTTGATAGTTGGAGTCAAGGTGATTTTGTGCATTTCTGAACAGGTCAACCAGAAGAAAATTTGAATGGAAATTTTTGGATGAAGACAAGCATTTAATTCCACAAAAAAAAAAGGGAAAAGCTTGGACAAAAAAATAAAATACTAACACAGAACCATGAACAAAACAAACCGTTCAAGAGGAAAAAAACAGGGGAAAAAAAAAGGAAAAAAAAACAAAAAATTAAAAGTGCTAATAACCCCTATAAAACAAGGATGAATAAGAAAAAGAAAAGCAAAAATATAAAATCACAGACACTTTTCTTTCTTAGAACAAGTTGTGCTCAGTGGCAAATTCATATTCCTCTTCATCCAGGTCAATGTCGGCATCAATCTTTGCCTTCACAGCCTTAATCATAATCTTTTCTTCACGTTTCGACAGCTTCTTCTTCTGCTTGACGGCACTCTTGTTTCCAAACGCATCCTCCATTACTGCAATCGCTTCCTGCTCTTCCATCTTATCTCCAACTCGGTCCATCCATCCAGATTCTCCTTTCGTCGTCAAGTGACCCGCGTCCATCAACCACTCTTCTTTACAAATCTGTGACACAAATTCAGAATTGTGCGAAATAATAACAACACCACCTCCGAATCCTTCAATCGCATTCGCAAGCGCTCCAAGCGCTTCTCGGTCCAAATAGTTGGTTGGCTCATCGAGAATCAAAATGTGCGGCTGGTTCCACAGTGCCGCCGCCATCACAACCTTCACTTTCTGTCCACCAGAAAGCGCCGACATGCGATAATGTGTTGCAAACTCGGGCTCTAGACCTACATCTCCCAAATGCGATTCAACCATTGCTGATGACAGTGTTCGCACGTATTGTCCAGCGGCCTGTGCAATACGTGTGTCGATCGCTTTGACTTCCTTCTCCCATCCGAGCTTTAGCAGCTGCTTGGCGTCAATGTAGATTCCTTCTGCCGAACGTGTCTCGTTCTGGAAAATTACTTCGTATTCAAAGTCGTTCTTGACTTGACGACGCTGGCCAGTGATTGAGCCAATAATTTTCTTTGCTTGAACAAGCTTTCCATCGGCTCCCTTCCATGAAACCTGGGCAGCTGTGATTTGGAGCTTTTTCTCTTCATCAGTCAGTTGCATGGACACCTTAACAAGGGATTCTTTGTCGGATCCATCCGCGTAACGCCAACGAATGTACTCGTTTGGTGTTTTGTCCAAGTGTGCTTCTATGTGGTGGAATGCGTGCTGGGCGACATAGGCGATACGTGCGTTCGGGTGCTTCCACACATCTCCAGTCTGGGGAACAACTTCTCCAGTAAGAACCTTGATCATTGTCGATTTACCAGCTCCGTTTTCTCCGACACAACCGACACGCGAAGCCATTGAGACCTGAATAGTGATGTCAAACAGAGTTGGGATCTTGTTTCCTGGGTAAGTAAAGTCACAGTGGGCCATCTTCATGAGGGCCTTGGAACGAGACTTGACCCCTTCAATCGGACCAGGTTCTGGGAACTTGAAAGAAAGCTTTGTCTTCTTCAGCGAGAAGTATGATTGTGCTTCTGGGTTACGTTCAATGAAAGAGTTCAAGTTTCCGCGGTATTGGTGCAGCTTGAGACGGTCAATTTGAATAATGTTTGTGCAGACAGTGTTCAAGAATCTGGAGTCGTGGGACACCATGATTGCGGTGACGTTGGTGAGAGAGTTGATGTAGTTCATAACCCATTGGACGTTAAGAACGTCCAAGTGGTTGGTGGGTTCGTCAAGTAACAGAATGTCGGCCTTTTGTAACATGGCTCTAGCAAGAGCAAGCTTCATACGCCATCCTCCGGACAGAGTGGACACGGCATTGTTGGGGTTGGCTTTTCCACTTTCAACGAAACCGACAGAATTCAAAACTCCAACGACTTCCTCGCGCTTGGCGTTCTTTAGCCGTGGGTCCTCTAAGATGTAGTCCACGCAAGACAAGTGGGAGAGCTCTCCGAGAATATCAGCTTCGACAAAAACAGTGCGAACTTCAGATCTGTCTGGGAAACCTTCGACAGCGCCGTTTGCAATGGATCTCATGAGAGTAGTCTTTCCAGAATCGTTTCCTCCCAACAAACCATACTTGGCTCCACGCTTCAGTCTCATAGTGGTGTTGTGTAAAAGAATCTTGGTACCGTAGGCAAGAGTGAAGGTACAGTTGCAGAGCTCCTCCCCATCATCGTCACCTTCGTCATCGTTCGATGGCAATGGCTGAACCATAGACTCGCATTCAACACGCAGAGCATCAGTAATGGAGGCAGCCTTGCTAGCATCTAAAACAGCAATGAATGTCTCAACTTCCTTCCATGAAGCAGCGTCCCACTTGCGCAAAGACATCAGAGAGCAAGCAACCTGGGCAACGTGGTGGATAAAAGTACCGTCGTCAGTTTGGGTTGGAACCTTGGCCTTGATGGCAGCAATAACATTGTCAAGGTCAACTTCTTTGGAACGAGCCTTCTCCTTCTCAACTAGCAAGTTGAGCTTGTTCATGGCAGCAAGGGTCTTTTCGGCAACACCACGTGCTTCTGGGTTGGCAAGGGTTTGGGTCGCCTTTTCAAGACCTGGAATCAAAAGACCCATGAATGGAGCAGCGTCAAGCGGGTTGTTGACAAGTTTTGCCATGTTGTCTATAATGACAGCAGATTGACGAATGGTGGCTGCAATTTTTTTTTTCATCAGTTTGATCGGAAATAAAAATTAAAAACGATTGAACTCACTCGTAAGACCAGATTGAAGACCACGAAGCAAAAGCGGAGTAACCATTGCAAGAGCCGGGGATTCGACAGATGAGACAAAAGTGACTCCAGCCAGTTTGTGCATGATTTCCTTGACTTCGTCCGGGTGGGTAACAGAACGGACAATTGGACCAGTCATGTGCTCCAAATCACGGTTTCCAATAACGTCACAGGCAGCAGTCAGAGCGGCTTCACCAAGCTTGGCAACAGTTGGGTCAGTGTCAATGACAGATTTGGAAATCTCTGGCACAATCTGGGTAAGAGCGAATCCGAGCTGCTCCGGAGAAGTCTCAGAAAATCCGGCGATGGCCGTGAGAGCTGGAATACGGGTTCCGGCCTTGGACTGGAAGCCATCCTGGGCGTTGATGAGAGTTGGAACAATGTCACGGAGACCATTGATTGAAAGGGCTTTGCAAATTCCAACAGCAGCATCGGCAGCCTTGGTTTTGAGGTCTTTGGAGACTTTCTTGTCACCGCATGCATTGAAGATGATTGGTAAGTACTTGCACAGGTATGGTTGGGCAACAGTAATATTGTTTTTGTACAAAGAAACGACGTATGCAATCAAATTTTTTCCGGCAGCATCAGAGGCGGCCTTGACTGGGGCAGCCTTGTCACCTGTAAAAGACGAATAGGTCGTTACAAAAAGAATTTAAAAATTTTCGAAAACGTCAAAAAAAAAAAAAAAACAAAAAACAATTCAACAAAAAAAAAAAAAAAAAAAATCGGCAGTGTGAAGTGAAGATCAAGAATGTAATGCAATGCCGGCGCATTTTATGAAACAGTTAATAGCAGTATACCTTGTTGTTCAAAGACAACTGGAAGTGCACGCAGCAAAGCCGGCTCAGACGAAATAGGTAGGCCGGCAAGGGTCTTTGCCAGGGCCGAGTAGGCGACGTGTGCGCCTTCACGGACAAGCTGGTTTTTCTTGTCTTCAGCGGCTTTCTTTAGAGTATCCAGGATTCCGTATGACACGAGCACAGCCGACGAGCCGGACGCTTTGACGAGCGCCGCCAAATCATCGGCAGCGCTCTCTCGGTCGGCTTTGCTTGCTGCCGTGGTTGCCGTCTTGATCTGCGATAAAGCGAGTTCTGCCTTTTTATCGATGGCCATTGGAGTGTGGTGTGGGTTTTTTTGAGAAAACTGAAAAAGAAAAAAAAAAACCCAAAATTTTTGCAAACATCTTGTGTATGGTCTATCTTTTCCAAAAATAATTGGAAGATGTGAGGCACCAAAAAGACTGGAATAATGGTTACAAAAAAAGAAGGGTGGTCTTGTCTTGCGCCCAATGATATTTAAGATACAGAAAAAGTAGAGAAAATAGCATGTATTTCCAAAAATATTGAATTATTTTTCATGAATCAATATGAACAACGATATGAATGGATGGATAGAGGCTGAACTGAATTTAACAGGTTCATTGTTCCACGATTTTGTTGAAAAGGGCTTGCCGATGTTCCAGCCAACGCCGACGCACAACGACCACACTACTACTGCGACTAAAATTGCTGCGGCTTCAAGTAGACAATCTGAGTGTGTATAATTTTTTGCGAAGCACGGGCCAGCAGCGAAATCCAGAGAGCATGCAAGCGTATTTCAAAAAATGCACTACTTGTTTTTGCCATTCTCTGCCAAACAGGCACAACTTGCAATTTCAGAAGAATGGGATGCAATCAATATCCAAATCCACTTTTATGGAGCATCATCTGGATAATGTTGGCTGGATACAACTTCAATGAAACTGCAAAATGGCTATATATTGATAATATGTTGGTTCACTGAATTTGATAAATATTACAACCTTTGAAGTGATTTAAAATTTATTTGCACAAGTAAGTTGAAGACTGCAAATTGTGGGAGTCTTGTGTGTTCTTGTAGAAAATTTTTTTTATTCATGCCAATCAGTTAATGAAAAAGTACCTAGAACAGGATATCAAAGCACTTATGGAAATCAAAAATGACCAGTATCTGGAAGAGCTTGTGGAAGAGGTATTTTAAGCTTTAGGACAGCATGCCAGTGTTTCAACATTATTGATTCATTCACCTTCGCCATGCAGAACTTCAATCCATAGTTTTATAGAGACGGTGCGGCAAATAAAAACCGGCTAATAGAGCTTCCGATTGCCTTCCCAGTATCAACTATTAGTAATCGGTTGATTGAATACCTTCAGACGACAGATGTAATTTTTTTCGCACGAAAGCGTTTAAAGCTTCACTCGGTGATGGATTTCGACAATCTTTTCGATTCGATGAATCGACTGTAGATAGCAGTGGTGTCCGGATATGGCTCCGTTAATTTTCTGGAAGACGGTATACTAACGAAGGGTTGTCTTCCCATCAATAAACACACCTAAACTTGCCTTGTGGATTCAAACAAATTTCATAACTAATTTGTCAAGTCAATTGTTTCCTGTCTCCGAGATTTCACCCCAATAAATTCAACTTCATCACTCTGCGCTCCAGAATCATTCAATACCTTTGATTGCGTTGAAATATATTCTCTTTTAACTCGCTCAACATCTGTCTCGCTATCCGAATTATTTCGTTTTCGCTTGAGTCTTTCATTCTCCAGCTTCATCCTCAGATATTCAGCACGCATTTCTTCCAGCGAAAGAGATATCTCCTCTTGTGATTGCTTCTCTTCCACACTAATAATATTGCCAGAGTCTTGAACTCCGTTCACTTCAGATTCTGGAATGATACCCTCGAGTTCTAAAAATTCAATTGTCTTATAGTGGAAAGTGTAAGAAATGAGAGGCTCTTCAGAAAGTTTTGTAGATTTTAACGAACGAGGCTTGGACGCGATTGGTTCCCCGAACCTACCATATGGAAGTCAAAATTTATATCTATAATAAACGTGTCGTCTTACTTTGTCGCAGCCGAAACAAACACTCCTTTCTTTGCTTTTTCGTTCTGCAATTGATGTGCTGGGTTTTAACATCTAAATTTCGATTATTGGGTGTAACGCACCAAAACCGGCACATCTGATTGAATGATAAAGCCAGGATCCGAGACTTCCATCTCGCATTCTATCCGAGCCAGTCGTAGCCTTAGTTCTATTGTGCCTATAGGATCAACGTCGTTATTTTCGATCAGACCGCCATTAGCCACAAGCGTCGGAGCAGTAAACACAAAACGCGATTTGGAATGGCCACATTGTACACCTTGGATGATAGTTTTCCCGTTACGAAGAAACTGAGTCTGAACTTTTTTGCCATCAATAAGAATCTCGCAAGCTAGAACGATTGAGCCGGCGCGAAATAGATTGAGAGAGTCATTTGACGAAGGATTGGTAAGAACAAACACAATGCTGTATGCTTTGTTTATACGCGAGGCCACATAGCACCGATCGGTGGAGCCGTCTTTGTAAGGCCACTCTTTGCAAAGCTCTGATTCGCCATCAAGTTGTATGCCAATGTTGACGATGGCATTCGAGAATTCGCGGCGGTCACTTGGGATGAAAAGAACTGGCATTTTGTTTGCAAAAGAAAAACAAAGAAAAAAAATGGACACGGCGAATACTCCCCCTTCTTTCATTGACGACTCGCATGGATCAAATGAAGAATTTTCCCGTGGTTCGAAATCTGTTCGTTCGCCACAGCCTCCATCGGAATCTTCGGTTACCACTCCAGCAGTAAAGGGCCGCCGGAATCGCGCTGCAGGTTCTCCAGCCAAAGATTTATTCGAAATTGATCAAGATCAACCTTCAGTCAAACCAATGCAACTTCAGAGGGTATTTTTTATTTTTTATTTTATTTTTATTTTTATTTTTTAACGCGTTTGAATATTCGAACAGGAAACTGATATGGATGATGATGATGATGTGAATGAAAGTGGGGCACCACCGGGGGTTGCAACTATATCTAAAAATCGCAGCAATAAAAAAAATGATTCTAGACAGCAGCAGTTGGCGAGCAGTGGAGCAAAAAGTGGGTGGGGTGAAGAAAGTTTGGAAAAAAATAAATCAAGCCGTAGAATTTTGAAGTCCGAGGAAGTAACAACGAAAAGGAGAAGTGGACGAGAAGAAACAAGAAATGATGACGATGACGACGATGACAATGAAGATCAAGATCAAGATGTAGATGATAACAGAAAGCGGAGGGGAAAGTGAGGATATTTCCATGAAATTCCTCAAACACCACAAACTAAACCTAAATTTCCAGAACAAATTTCAATAAGATGACATCCAAAAGCGATGGAGGTTTGCGCAAAAACCATCTTACTAGAAGTATTTATAAGTGAAAAAAACAACAGTAATCATGATTATTCCTGATCTGAACGATGTTGAGGAGGACGAAATGATCACGACAATTGCGGCCCCACCATCATTGAAAGTGAACAAAGTCAAAACTATCCGCGAACTGGATAATGAGCTGGTTATTTCAACTGGTATGCTCAACGAGGTAGCATAGTATAACTCTCTTTTGGTTATTTTCTCACAGGAGAAAATCTTAGCTTTATTACTCTCATACAGCATGGATTCGAAGGAATTGATTTTTCACTGCTTACCACATTCGCACTTTGTCCACCTGAAATGGTCTACGAGGAAGACAAGCACTGGGATTGGGACGTCACTTTTACAGAGTTGTCAACGGCAGATTCCGTTTGAGCTTCTTTTTCACAGCCATTTTTATTTTTATTTGAAGAAAGATGCAATATTTTGCGTTTGTTGGTGTTGTGGGGACAGTCTTGTTCCATATTCTCAACACGTTGCCGACACCACCACAAACACAACATCACGATGATAGTAACGAAACGTGTGCTGAAAATCATACCGATTTCGAATCTATAAATGATCTGCTATCGTACGATAAACCTGATATTGTCCCAGTTGTTCCATCGAACAAAGCGAAGCCAAAAACGCAAGCCAAAAACCGCACCGGTGATACCTTCACCGCCACTGTACTTCGATTTGAGCTCTAATTACGAATTATTTCTAGCTGTATCACTGAAAAATCTCGAAAAATTGGTTCAGTCAAACAATATGGCCACAAGAGATGCGTATGTGGCAGTGTCAGTCAGGGCTTGCAATTCATAACATATTTTTTAAACAGAGCCCTTCAAATTCTTCTGGCTCGCGCAATATCTGGTACGCGTTTTTCAGTGGTATTTTACTCTGAGCTAACTCGTTTGACGTCAGCTGACTATTTTGGAGAGATTATGCTTCTGTGCTGGAACGATGAAGATTCTAAAATGAGAGATAAAGCTGTTTGCGTTGTGCAGCAGCTTTCTCGTATTGGTAACTTTTTTTCTTCACGTTAATGAATTGCCAATCAAAACTCAGAGCCAAATCGTGATCAAATTGTTAATGGAGGAGGGTTAAAGATGCTCGCGCACATCATTTGCTCGCCAAACTCTGATAAAACTTATCGTAACGCAATGGTCGCATTGTATCGTTTACTGCTATCGCATGGTATGGCAAAAAAAAAAGTGAAATATTTATTTATTCATATTAATTTAAATACATACGCTGAACAAAAAAAGACAAGAGAAAAATATTCATCGTTAAAGCTGGAGTTTTGGACAAGATTATTGTATTTCTGAAAGATACAAGTTTTAGCAATGATTTAAGATACTGGTCTTTGCTTGTTATTCACCAGCTTTCTCTTTTCGGTAAAAATGCCTTTTTATAGCAAAATCGATCCGTTAAATTTGTTCTAATTTGATATTTTCAGAGGTTTTACACCGAATCTTAATTTTCAAGGATTTGATTCCAATATTGGGAAATATGACTCGATCAACCTTTGGAAATTCGAATATGCAAAAGTACTGTCTGCATTCGTTAGTTCGTTTAATATCCAGCCTTGGATCTGATGGTATGATGAATTTTCAATGCCATGTAAAATGACTCAGATAATAGAAGCACCGAAAAAATTGAGAAATTTAATCAGTATGAACATTGTCAGTCTAGTTGGTGGTTGCCTGAAAAATGAAGATAGCGAGCTTGTAAGCTGGGCAGTATTCTTGATTCAGGAGTGAGGAAAAAGTGTTTTTTATTTTTTTATATTTTTGTATTCTGTCTGATATTATGGGTTTATATTCCTAGATTTGTGACACGCGATGTTGCTCGAGCTGAATTTTCTCAAATTCGAGGCATAGCGAAAATTCTGATAGACACAACAGGTCACCCGTCCTCTGGTTCTGATTCATTTATGCCAAGAGTAACTCTTCGAACATTAAAATGCTTGAGTGTTCGTAACGACGAGTTTCAAGCGGAAATTCTTAAATGCGGGGCATTGAAACGAATTATTCCATTTTTAGAATGTGCTGACAGCGAAGCTCAGTTTTGGGCAATATCACTATTGCATGACTTGATCGGAAATAACAGTTTCGTGTCAATTATAAATTTCTATATTTAATAGGAAACGAAAATAGGTGATTGCCATCAGCAATTCTTTACCTTGAAAGGATTGAACGCACTCATTAGAATGACTAATACTGCTGGCTCTGATGTTTGTCTATATGCTAGTGACGTATTTGTTTTCTTGTGTGGAGTTGGTTGGTTTTTGGTTTAATAGCGTGTGTTGCCTTACGTTAACCTATTTTCAGGTCAAAATAGATCCGTTATTTTACAATCAGATATTTTGTCTGCTATTATGATTTTCTGTAGATCTGCAGAAAGTGACCTGCAATATGGCGGAGCCCTTCTTCTTTTAAATCTTGCCACTTTTTCAAAAGAAAGCGCGATACGAATTGCTGATCACGATGGCATTGACATTTTGTCTGATTTGATACTTCATAGTGGTCGCCAAGATTTACAGGTCGTTGCAGCGAAAGCATTGAGTACTATGGCACGCAAAGAAGAAGATGTACACGACGAAATATTCAAATGTGTTGTTCTAGAAATAGTTTATAAAATCAACAGGTAAATAATTTTGTTTTTCCAACTTTCTCGCATATTCACTCCATAAATAGTTTGTCCTACATCGCGCAAAATTCCAATGACCTACATACATATATGGAATGCCTTCAAATTTTTATTCAACCGGACGCTCTGAAGCCAAAGCAAAGTCCATACAGCCCCACCCGCAACGAAGAATTTATTTTCAATAACTTGGATTGGGTTACAATGATGGAGCCACTGTGCGTAAAAATTATTGATATGGTTCTATTTCCATTCATCAACAATTCGCTAGTCGTGGAAGATAACTTTCGTGAAGTGTCCGAAGATGAAGCAACATCTCTTAAATTTGATGTCAGCAATTTGCTCTATGACAGAATCGATGTTGTGGCAGAACGTTTGCGGGCAATACAAGCTCTTGAATCTGCCGACGATACTGTTATGGATCAAAATACACGATATTTTTTTGCATTTAAAGCTTTGAGTTTGCTTATTCCTTTGTTCCAAAATGGTGGGACGAAAAAATTTTTTTTGCCTCTAATCTTTTTAAATTCAGAAAACGTTCGCTTCTTTTTTGAGGCAAATTCACTACCAGTAATACTCATCTCACTTATTCGCTTGAACAATAAAGCGATTGCAAATCAAGCTATTTCGACTTTAGCAATGTGTTTAGTTCAAGGTTTATTGTTCTTTTTTTATTTTGTTTCTTCAACTAAATTGTCTTTTTCAGGCTTATCCAGGAGCTCTATACTAAATATTTCGAAAGGAATTGATTCAATTATAAATCATATCTTGCCGGACACATCCGCTGGGACCAAGTTCTATGGAAATCTAATTTTTGATCATTTGGCAGATTTTTCAACTGATCAAAATGGTTTCCAAAGTATTCTGAATGATGATCGGGTTGTTGAGTTGGATATGGAAACATTTACCCCGTATTTGTATTGGTCGAAGGATCTGATGGAGGTAATATAAATCTTATGTTTCGTTACATCTTTATTAATTTGTTGTTCCTTTCTTATTTTTATTTTAAAGATACGCAATGATTCTTGGACGTTTGAAAGCGTGAGAGCAAATACATTTGTTCGCGGCTCTGGAAAATATGTCTATGAAGTTGTTTTGAATACGGATGGAATAATTCAACGTACGTACTTTTCCATATTTTTACATTTTTAAATTTTTTTAATTTGAATTTTACAAGTTGGATGGGCTTCAAAAAGCTGTGAGTTCGACCCAGAAGGCGGTGAGGGTGTAGGAGGTAATAAGTTCCATGCTCCAGGCTTCGGTTCACTAATTATTGTTGATAGATAATGCATTTTCGTACGCGTATGATGGAAATCGAATTAAAAAATGGCACAGTATTTTCACAACCAATGTAACTAATTTAATTTATTCTTAACTTACTTCAATATTATTTTCAATTTTTCAATTTTCTTTTTCTTTTTTTACTCTTACTTTTTCCTTTATTTTTTGCAGAATGATTATGGAGAAGAGTGGGTCGAAGGAGACGTGATTGGTGCGCTTATTGATCTTGACAATCAAACGATCTCGTTTTTCAGAAATGGAACGGATTTGGGAGTTGCGTTTTCAAATGTGGATTCATCGCGAGAATGGTTTCCTGCTGCTTCTTTGGCTGGAAGTCAGGGTTGCTCATTCCTCTTCGGTGGAGCGAATGATCCTCTGAGGTTTTTCTTATTCATTTTTTTAGATTTTTTTTCTAATTGCTTTTTTCCCAATTATGAAGGTTTAAACCTGATAACTACATTTCAATTGGGGTAGTCAAAGATGACAAAAGACCTGCGCCTGACGAAGAAATCGTTATTTCAGGAGAAGTTATTGATTTTGAAATTGGCTGGATAGTGTCAGATGATTATGTGTGGACTGAGCCTTCGTATTATTTTGAAGTTAAATTTCTGATTGCAAAATATGCGGATGAAGAAGTCAAGTGAGATTGCTGTTCCTTTTCTTCTCCTGATTTATATCTTATTGCATTATAGACCGTTTCAATTTGGCTTGATGGATGACGCTGGTATGGTGTTCATTTTGATGCCGATCCAAAACGACCGCGCCTGCATCTTGAAGGCACATAACGGGCTGATGGATTATGGCACTTTAAACATACTTCATGAAGTGGTGCAGTCCGCCATAGATAACAGCGTTGCCGAAACACTCGAATTTGTGATTATTGGTGTATTAAATGTGTTTCATTTCAGGGAAGGAGATGTTTTTGGTTGTGGATATAGTTTTATAGACGAGGCTGTGTTTTTCACAATGAATGGGCATTCTCTCAGTACGTCTGCGGCTATTTATTTTTTAACTTTTCTTTCTAGTTTCTCTGTCTTAGATTATCAAATGTTAGTTAATTTGCTTAATCAATTTTTTTTTTTGATTTTTAGATATTGCAGCAAGAATTTATGGGGCAAGGAATGAACGTACTTTTATGCCATATTTGAGACATGTGACTAAGATTAAAGTGAATTATGGAAATTATGATTTGAGGTGGCAGTCTGGGCAATTTGAAGATGAAGCAGACGGTGGTGGCTCTGAGGATGTTATTGCATTGTTGAATTGAAAGAGAAATAAAGTAAAATAAAATACATACATAAAGTACACAATTTTCTAGCAAAAAAATTGACTCAAATGTACTGTCGTCGAAGAAAGAATTCTGATGTATTAATAACACTGTGGTTTCTTGTCATCTTTAACTTGCACATATGTGTCCAGTTTTTCTCATTCCTTCAGGTAATTCATACAAGTTGTTTTAGATGAAATTGTATTTTTTCGTGTTCTCCTCTGTATTGGTTCTAAAACAAATGTGTATGGTACAACTGG
>JADGJH010000735.1:0-14880 GCA_027596945.1 Physocladia obscura
CTAACAACCTGTTTATTTTCAAAAATGTGAAACACAGTGATTATTTTATATGATTTTAATCATGTACATTAATAAAATGTCATAAATATCATAACTATAATATTTTGCATTGTTGAATAAACAGGTTGTTTGGAATATTTTTGTATTGTTAAGAATTGATCAATTCTAAAAAAGATATTTCATAAAAGTACAAACTTGTAAACTAAGGACTTTATTTTAAATTGTTGAAAATAAACAAGTTGCAAGTTTGAAAATATTTTGTATCAATACAAATCACGGGGTAAATTTCCAAAAAAGTATATGGTATTGCATTTCCAAGTGCACTGAAGTACAATTTGGCACACTTGAAACCACCCAAAGATGTTGCTATATATACTTCTTTGTTTGAAAATAATGTGGCAATATGCACCAGAGTTATGAAAAATGTGATGACGATTCAAATTACTTTGAATCATTTGAATAAAATGCTGAAATATGCAACAAAATTAATTCACGAATTTGACTGTTGGTTTGACAACCATACATTCTGTAGCTGTTGGTTCTAAGAGTTTATTGATGGTAGTGGCAAAAAAAAAAAAAAAAAAAAGAAGTTGAAATTCAAGTTGAAAATAAAGTTGAAAATCAAGTTGTGAAAAATTTATTTGGACAACTTTTACGTAAACTGCTGTAATACAGTTTTGACATGTCGTTCAGCCCATTGTGAATTAATTTGGGTGTTGTGCGACTGTTGATGTTGAATTTACCGATTTTGTTGCCAAAGACCGTGTCAGTTTGAGCTGAAGTATAAATTTAATATTGCCAATAGAAGCCATGGCGTTTTAAAGGACTGCATTTAATTTTGCAGCCACAGTGGTGAATTTGGATTTCTTTGCCAAACTCTATTGGAGTTTCATAAATCAGGTCTCTGTATTTTAGAAGCTATAGGCGCTTCAAAATACCTCGTTAACTTGACTGATTATTTGAAAGCACTTGTTGCAATTTGTATTTATTATTTTCTGTGGTATTGATATATACTCAAAAATCCTCCACTACAGAAAGTGAAACAGTGAATTTATTCTTCAATACAACTCGAATCAACACTTACTTCAATAGTGCTGTTGCTCAATTTAAGTATCAGAAGAAGCGATGGCTTCTCAACTGCGTACTCGTCCAACTTTGAAGGATTTGCCAAGCAATGCCAATATTATTGTTTTTTTGCTGTTAGTTTCTAACTTCTGTTAGCTTATTATGCCATTGAGCTGCAGCAGCAAAGATTTGTATGTTCAAACTTACGTTTACTGTACTGGTACTTACATTTGTTTGGTTGCGTTGAGTGGTGGCCGATTTCAAAATAATTGTTAAAATCAGTAATGCTGAAATTCTGATTAAATTTGCCAAAACTTTGTTTGTTGTTACTTTGATTGTTATTTTTAGATATTTTATTGATGAAATTTGTGCCGACGTATGTTCCTACTGTGTTTGTTGCATAGAGTGCCACGAAGTGTAATATTAGGGTTGTCATTCATTTCTGGTGGTTTCACAACCTGGCTTATCAAAAAAATTACATCAAATTAAACTGTTATTGAGTTTATTTTTATCCGCATTTATCTTCTTCAAAGTAATACAACTGTTTATTCTAATAAATTCACGCCTTTTCTGTAACGGGTGTGACAGCAACTGTTTCACGCTTGCGTTTCACAAACGCTCGCACTGCCCAACGAAACAAAACAGCTCCAACCAAAATCAGCACACCCGCAACCAAAAATAGCGTGAAAACGATGGGAAAGCTTTGATCGGATTCATTGGCGGGAACTATGCTGTTGAGTTCAAAATCTTCGGTTGTTTCGGCCACAACTGCAGCTGTCGAACGAAAACTACTTAAAGATATATCCAGCGAAGTGGCTGCTGAAGTCCTGGCAAGGGATGTTGTCGTTATTAATGCTGCTGTTGCTGCTGTGTCAGAAGCGGTTGTTATGTCTAGTGATGTGGAGACCGTGAGAGATGATGATAATACTGTATTTGCGCTGATGCTATCACAAGGAAATGAGGACAGATTGGCAAAACAGGCGAGATTCGTCGGACAACCGGCGTCAACAAATATGCACGTTTGGCCACATGTTGCATTCGCTGCAATCCACGTTTCCCCACAACGTGTGCTGCTCATGTTAATTTGAAAAGTAAAACAATTTTATCTATTTCCGATTTCCGTGGGGATTAAAAAAAAAAGTCAAGTATTGGGTATTCATTAAAAACTATATTTTAACGAGCGTCCAAACTTCTACGGCACTATGTAACAAGTATTTTTTGTCTTCTGCGAACGGTGCATGATTCTTGTTGGAACTTTAACCGAATGTCTTTCTATGCAACAATGATTGTTGAAGCTATTAATATCCAGTTAGTTATGAATATTGTAGGTATTCCTGCATGTTATTAAAGAAATCAATTACTTTGAATGAAATCAAGAACTTCCGACTTTGGAAACAGCGCAAAATCAAACATTAAACAAAGGAAAATAGATGACTATGGATAGAAAAGAATTACACAATTAACTGAAACACTCCACTCATTGAAGCTTTCTTTGTACTTTGCCTCATCGTTAATGTGCCTTAACGCTTTGTCTTTTTAAGATCCAACAATACAAAAATTCCGAAAAAAAAATTTTTACTCATAATTAAAACTAACCTTTGGTCGTAACTTGGTTCATGGCTTATATTATATTCAAAAAAAAAAAAAAAAGAAAAAACAATCAAAAAAAACAACGTCCTAATATACTGTTGACACATGTTCCCCAGCATAAAAAAATATCGCAACTGAAATTTCTGCAATGAAAAATCTTAGCAGCTCATAACTTCATGATTGCAATCGCTTGCATATCCATCGATATCTCGGCATACTATTACATTCAGCAAAATTTTACCCAAAAATTTAGTCCCCTGGGTTTAATGTCTCGCAAATAAAAAGCGTAATCCACGAAGATAACCACAATCATTACTGCTTCGTTTTTCAATCCTTTCACCCGTACTGCTGTTGTTTTTTTTTTTCTTTCAATTAGTTGGGTTTCAATCAACATTATAAAATTAAAAAGAAAAAATAAAAAAACTGCTTCCATCCGTAGTTGTAAAAATAAACTATGAAAATAAAAAGACGATTTAATTATTCTATGAGAGTGAGAAAAACATATGATAAATCCAAAAAAAAAGTCATAAGAATCATAGAACAAAGTCATTTGAGGAACGTAGTATATGAAGGATAGCAGAACCAGAAAAATATCTAGGCAATATCAATACTATGGCCGTTGCGTTCGTCCAGCCGTTCCAACAACAGCTATACTGCTGGTTGTGTCATCATATTGCCCACCATATAACTCAGCTCCTCCTTCCGGGTTTCCTCGCGCCAATTCCTCTTCTTCCGCTGTCTTCTTTGCCTTCCGGTTTTTTCTGAACCAATACAAGAACGCGAACACAATAATCCAGAATGCCAAAAGGCCAACAGTGAGGCCAACAACAAGGCCCACGTTTATATTCGATTCGCTGCCAGAATTAGAATTCGAGAAAGACGCAGTAGTTGAAATATTCGATGTACTGGTGCCTGTTGCGGTTATCGATGCGGTTGCAGACGTTATCAGTGCAGAAACCAAACTTTTGCAGGCAGAGATCAGTTGGGCCGCGTTTGAAGTTAGCGCTGTTGTTGTTGCGGCGCCGTCAGCTGCGGAACATGATGATGCGAGACATGAGGTTAATTGCGTCACATTCAGTTCATTGTTAACTTCTTCTTGGCAGAATTGAAGGGCAATCTATTCAAAAAGAACGATAAGTATTTGACAGATAAAAGAGAAAGTGAATGCGTACTGAATCAGTGACAGTGGCTGCGCCGTTGGTAATACATTTGATGCCGCAGGTGGGAAGCTGGCTGATTAATGCGATTGCGGCAGCGGCGGGATCATTGGTGGCTGACGTAGTTGAAGTAGATGTTGATGATACAGAAGTAAGCGATGATAAAGTAGAAGAGCTAGAGGTAGATATTGTTGTAGTAGTTCCGCAAGGAGAAAGCGAAAGATTTGCAAAGCATTTCAGATCGGCAGCTTCCGCAACGCACGGCGCATCAACAAACACGCATGCAAGACCGCACGTACTGTTTGCCGCTTCCCACGAAGTTCCGCACCGCGTTGTCGATCCCGACGCCGCAATCTGCATTGCGACCGTCGCTGCGGCGATTGCTGCGCCGAAAAAGTCCCACTTCATTCAACTCGATTTGCTTGTGTGCGGTTTTTTCTTCCACTAATTGAACCAATTTAATTATCAGCATTCCAACACTCATTATTGACTTCGCAATTCGACAATTCTTTATAAACTTTTATTCATACTATCCATCTTAGCGTTGTTTGGGATCTCCGATTCATTTCCTTGTTCAGAACTTCTTGATCATTTCGGTTCAAATTGCTTCAAGGTTCAATTCACCAAGCTGGTCTGACGATTTTCTTATTGATTTGTTGTTTGTCACATCAAATTACTTCAAATTAATGCAGCTTGAAACTTCTTCCGATCAACTTTTATCACTCAGAAAGTTTTGATGTCAAAAATCTACCCAATGAATTTTGCAAAACCTGTATCGAACTATTTCAGCTTCAAGGATTATGCAAATGAACTTTGTATTGCAAATAAATTTTCTGGACAATTGACCTTGCAAAATTATTGCAAGAGCGGCGAAATTCATTTTTTTTTTCTTCCAGAAACGCAGGATCGAAACAGACAGCCGTCTAACGATTTTTATTGAGTTAATGAATTTCTGACGTAATAAAGTTACCTAAGTCTGTGGGAATAATACCATCCTTGTTGTGGTGATTTTTTGGTACAAATTGAAGTCCACAAAAACGATCCATATCAAATGATTCTCTCAAAATGAAAAGAAAGAAATCTGAAAAATTGCCTTACTCACATGATATTATTTTTGGAGTTTACTCTCTGGGTTTGCAGTTTATTAACTATTTTTTTCAGTTGTTCTGAACAGATGTCTTTTTCCTTATTTTATCATCAATTTCGTTTAATATTGCTGCCGTTTTGAAATCAAAACAAATGTTTCTCAACCATAAATTTTTCAAGCCATGCCTTTCGCTGTTCCAATTTACTTTCCGTTTTGTTGTGTCCGTTTTCCCAACTGGCAAGATATGCACTCGCACTCCTACCACGACCAAACTGCTGCCCTTGCGATACCGAAAACAAAAGATTATTTTTACTATTATTGCTGATCATAAAATATTCTCCATTCTTTTGACCTGAAAACTGGTTGTTTGAACTGTGCCCTACAAATTCATTTTCATTACCGAAACCCAAAGATTTTTGCAAAGTGTAGTATGGACTTGAGTATCCACTGCTGCAAAAAGCACTCAAGTTACGAGCATGACCAGAGTAGGGGCTTTTTTTGATATTTGAGAGTGACGGCTTGTTATTCCCGAACGATAAACTGCGATTTTCGGTTATTTCTCGGGATTTTCGTGCTTGCCCAAGCATGCTAGATAATTTTGTGTCAAGCTCTTGTACTGTCGCTGGAAGTAACAGTGGTGATCGAATCAATCTGATTCCATTGTTTTGTTGGTTAATGATGGTTTCATTGCTGTTGAGCAACTTTTTTTGCAGAGTTTGTTGGACTAAGGTGGCTTTCAAACTCTCTTGTTGTTTGGCCAATTCTTTTATCAAAGTCTCAACCTGCGTTACAGGAGGAAAAAAAAAGTTAATTTTTGAAAGTTTCTAATTATTTTCTGAAATAAAATTTTTACCTCACGGAAACTGACATCTGACTTTTCCGCTTTACACTGATTGACTTTTTCAATCTTTTCACGTTGAACGCGTTGAATATCTAGTTCATTGAGATCTAATTGTCTTTGTATTCTCGAAATTGGGCTCAAATCTCTCATGTTTAATTTTCTACTTGATCCCCTAATACGAAAAGTAAATTTTATAAATGATTCAGCAGCTACAATCTGTATGTTGAGTTTTTTACCGTTCAGCCATTCTATCGGTATCGATTTCTGCCGTTTTGCGAATTGGGCTTTCACTGCTCCCAAATGCCTTGGCAATTAACTGGTCAATTTTATTGTCGGATATTGATCGGAATCGTTTGAGGTTTTCTTTGCTTGCAGAATCTGTTATGCTCACACTTGCCGTGTCAAAATCTGTTTGCTGTAGAATTTCTGATTCTACTTCTTTGGTATATTGCCGTCCGTTGTATCTTTCTGTTTCAATATTGGTAATGACTTGTTGAGTAGGAGTTGCAGGAGTTTGCGGAAGTGATTTTGAGGCAAAATTTTGGGGACAAATAGGGGAATTCATCGAATTCATTCTGATCTTATTCTTTTCCGCAGCCATGGCTGATGATATTCCACGCTCTATCTGCACAAGAGCTTCCTTTTCGACGAATACTCTGTTTCGTAGAATTTCAAGATCCCGTTCCATCCGACTAACTTCTCGTTTTTCGTTTTCAACATGCTCTTTGCGAGTTGTAAGCTGTTGTTCTACCTCCATCAGAATTTTCAGTTCCTGTTCTTTTTCGCCCGTATACAAATTTGTCTTCAAATCCTCGACTTTTCGCGTATATTCGCGTTCCAGTTGTGCAATTAATTTTGTATGATTACTTGTGATTCGGTTTTTCTGTTCTTCGAAATCTTTGGTAGCGTTTAGTTTGATACTTTCGAGCTCAATTTCGCGCAATTGTTTTAAAGCCAATTCCGATTTTAACAATTCTGCGCTGTGCTCAAGCTTCAATTTGTTCAATATTTCATTATTTTCAGAATCTAGTTTGGTTTTCAATATCGATTCACGCTGTTTCAAATCATTTTCAACTTCGGCACGCGATTTTTCCGAATGCGATTTTTCAAGCGATATTCTCTGTTGACAAGATTCACGAATTTCAAGAATTTTTAATTCCGTCTCTTTTTCAATCTCTCTCCGTGCACTTTCTAGTTTTCGCTGATTTAACTGCTTAAATTCTGCCAGCTCGAGCTCGAATTTTCGATTGCATGCGTCCTGCTCGTTCTCAAATTTAATTCGGTCGATTTCAGACATTGTTTTCAAAGTTTCAGAAATTGTCGATTCTTGTGTTTTTTTGAGTGTGTCTTTCAAAGAAGCGAGGTGCTGATGATGACGTTGTTGAATGTCAAGAACCTCAGTATCGTATTTCTCCTTCTCCATTCGCTCTAAGTCCACTGCTCTTGATATGTACTTTGCCTTTATATCGCTTTGCAGAGCTTCGAATTTGCGCGTCTCTTCTCGTTCCAAAGCATTAATTTTTTCGAATGTGGTTTTTGATATAGTCGCTGCAAGCGTTTCGAATCGACGAGTTTCAAAGGCTTCAAAATCGGAAACTTTCTCACTTGTTCTTAACCTAACCGAATCCTCAAACGTCTCATATTTGCGGGCTTCGTCGTTTTCAATTTCGGCTTGCTTTGCGCGATAATTTGATTTCAATTTGTCTTCAAACTCTTGGAACCTGCAACGTTCTGCTTCTTCAAGAGCTGTTATTTGCGTGCTGTATTGCTCTTGCACTTTTTTTCGATGAAGTTCAATTTTTTTAGATTCTTCCGTGTTGATGTGGGTCAGCGTCTCTTGCAACGTCTTTGCAGACGCAGTTTTCTGTTTTTCGATTTCTAATTCGTGTTGAGAGGCGATATTTTCGAGAGCCTGTGCGTGTTTTGTGCGAATACTAACAAGTATGGTTTCGTAATCAGTTTCGATCGCATGTTTTTCCGTTGAAAATTTTTCTTGGAGGTTTTGAAGAATTTCTGCATTTTCTGTCACACGCGTCATTGAAAACTGATCATTTGAATTTAAAAAAGTGGGAATCTGCTCATCTTTGTTCAATTTAGATAGACTTGGAGATGTTTGAGGCTCGCGTCCAGTATTTTTCTGAAGCTTGGCGGTAGGTTTCTTGAAACTGCTTTCTATTGATGTATCGTCAAAATTTACAGGTGAATCTGATGCAAAACTTATTTGATGAGATCCTTTTGTTTGTGCTGAAACTCTTGAAGATGTCGGAATATCATTTATTTTGATTTGAAGAGACAATCCTTCTGATGACGCTGAGTCTATATCGCTATGCTGTTGTCTTGGTTGCTCTGTTACTACCAGGTGTAATTTTGAATCTGATAAATTTTCAGCATCATTCTTCGGAGGAACTTTTTGTGGCGGTTTTTCCTGCGATGTAAGATTTCTTTCAGATGTCATTGGCGACGAACTTCGTGACGGCTTTGTTTTTTGTGACGGAACTTCGGGTGGCATTTTATTAATTGCTGGCTTCGGAAATAATTCAAATAATGACGCTGGATTAAGTTTGCCAGTTGATTTTGTTACTGCGACATTTTTCGATGCAGTTTTTTTCTTGTTGTTTAGACTTGGCAGAGTAAGAGACAATGGCTCGTCGTCGTCATCATAATCATCGTCGTCATCGTCGTCAAAGTCACTCACTTCTTCAATATTGTCATTACGATTTTTCGTGACGCTTTGTGATTTACTCATTCTATCAACTTCAGAGCCTGTCTTATCAGATTCATCATCATCCGACAATTTATTCAGCGCCCGTGAAATTGGATCTGTTTCATGTTTTATAGATTCTAGCAACGATGGTTTTGCACGATCCATTGACGATTTGCTGTTGTCATTCTCACTGTTGCTGCTTTCAGATTCTGGAGAATCTAAGCTCACTTTTAAAGAATGGATTGACGGAATGTTTTCCAGTACTGCGTTTGATCGTTTAGTTCCTGTCGCAAGAATTTCTGAACTTTGTGAAAGATCTGGTATCGCATTTGCTGATTTTTCAAAACTAACTTTAGCTGTTACTGGATCTTGAAGGCCAGAATATTTTGTGGCTGCAGCTGCAGTTGCAGTTGGTGTCTTTTTGTGAATTGGTGTGAAAAAATTGTCATCATCTTCTTCCGCCTCACTTTCTTCAATGTCTTCCATTTCTAATAATTTTGTTGATAACAGTGGAATTTTCGAAGGATTAGAAGCAGTAGTTGCCGTTCCTATTAGAGTTGATTTAATTCCGCCAAGAGTAGACGAAGAGGGTATAAATGAAGATTTCACAGGAATAATATTAGAAGCAATTGGTTCGTTGGATAATGGATTCAACATCTTGGATGGGGTTTTTATTGAGGAAAGTGGCTGCAGAGGAGTAAGAGATTTAGATGCAATTTGCTTCAAAGATGATGATGCTGAAACCAGTTTTGTGAATTTGGATTCTCCAGCGGAATCATTTCCGTGTATTTTGGAGTCTGTCTTGGACTGCATGAATTTGAAATTAAAAATTAAAAACTGAAATTCAACGAAAATATACCGTGCCGCGTGAACTGAGATCACCACTACTGCTCTTGCTCAAAGATTTCGTGGCTTTTGTTGGTCTTTCAGTAGCTTTTTCTGGTTTACTTTTGCTCTCCATCGCTTTTTTTTTTTCGCGTTCATACAGCTGTCGGTAATGCTCATCGCATGGATGATCCCATATGCTTTCTCCAGTGCTAAAATTGAAATAATATATATTGCCGTCTTCAGATTGACTATACGTAATGGCCAAGGTTGTGCATAATTGTTTTGGTTTTTTTTTGTTTTGTTTTTGTTTTTAACCAAATATTTCGGCAGAAAAGCAACACAAACTGAACCATGGTTTCCAGTCAACTGGAAGCGGAGCTTTTAGCGATTCGCGCGCGATCCAAAATAAATGCTTGTCTTCTTCTTCATCCATTCCGAGAAACTTTGCATATTCAAGAACCTCTGTCTCGTTTTAAAAATAAAGTAAATTAACAATCTGCTGTATCTCGTCAAAAAAGAAAAAAAATTCTCAGGAACCAAAAATATTAACTAAATACCTTCATCGGTGGGCTCATAGTTCTCATCAAACCTTAAGATATAAATTAGAACGATTTATTCCGTTTGAAAACATGTTTTGCAAAAAAAGTTTACTGTTTTTTTTTTGTTTTTTTACTCTTCTTCGAGAATGATTTGACCGCCAGGCGCTGACATGATCACGTAAGAAGGTATGGGGTTATTTTCGGCAAATTATTTATTTTTGTGTTTGACAAATTTTTAACAAATATAGCAAATAAAAAGGTGAATAAAAGTATATTTTACTTTATTTGACTAGCCAGAAGCGTATTTTAGCTTCAATAATAGGAAAGAAACAAGTTTACCAGTGTATTATGAGACTCAACATTATCATGCAACAACCCCATGATCATAAGTAACGTTAATCCAGAAGAAATTTTGTTGAACTTTGCTAATATACCTCTAAAATTGGTCAATCAAATAATCGATTTCGCTATTGCTAAATACATGATGTTTTCTGATTTCAGCGAATCAATCAATTATTGTGATGTTAAGTACACTCTAGCATTATTTAGCGTAAAATGCCGCAATTCTGAAATCCTGATTGATTTTTTAAATTTTAAAATTTTTAATTGGTTTCCATTGTTTAAAAAAACAAGATAAAACAAAATTCAATTCCTTTCCAAATGCGCAAGTTATTTTTTGAAAATACAAAGCACGAGTTTGCCAAAATGACTGGTATTCTGCCCACTCAGCTACGCATATCTCCACAAGCTCCTGATACTCTTCTCGCGTGACACCCATGGATTTATGCATCTAATTTTCGACACCACGAAAAACAGATTTGCAATCTCGAGCACAATGTTTCCCCAGTGGAGTGTCGTTGTTGTAAGGTCCATGAATAGTCTTTATTCCTTGGTTCAAAACATTGGCGGACACTGAGTTAGCATTCCATTCCAAATTCGTGGCACCGTAACAATCTAAGCCACGCGCATGCATTGCATCGAGCATAGCTTTGCTCAAGAGTTTGGAGTGTGGGCCAGCGTTGTAAATCACAACATCTGTTTCAACTAACTCAATCCAGCCGCCTGGTTTTGTGACCCGAATAAGCTCTCTTATTGCATCAGGAAACTTGTCTTTCGGAATTCCGAGAACTAGATAGCGCTCGTGGACATAATCGAATGTATTATCATCATCTTTTAAAAAAAGAAAAAAAAAAAGCCAGAAAAAGAATTAGTTTACTTACAAGGAAGGCGTTCTAAAATATTTCCGAACTTGATGCTGATGTTACCATATGCAGAAATAAGATTTTCTGCAATGTCAACGCCATGGTATTCGCTAAACGGATTTTCTTTTCGGAGACTTTCCAGCCAGAATCCTTTTGCACAACCGACATCAAGAACTTGCACACCATCATTTTTGATCAGTTCGTTTGCTTCTGGGCAAACAACGTCTCTACGAAATATTAATTAAATCTTGTAATTTGTGAACATTGTAACTACCCATGAAAGTAAGCGCGAAGAATGTAATGCTGAATCTCCAATCGATTCTGTTCAATTTCGTCACTAGGAAGAGCATAATCACTACTTTCAACTGAATGATATCCGCGCAGATCCGATTCCCATGATTCGGGATTGTTTGGATTCCATACTTTTGCTTGCAGTTTATTGATTCGGCCATCAGCGAATGAGACTTGATTAGAGTTGGCATTCCTGTGATCGGGTATGTTAGCAGATTCTGATTCAACGTGGGATAAATTCTTGAGTATTGCAGACTGATGATGGCTCATGTCCATTTCCGTGATTATACAACACAACCCTAAATTTTGGAAATTGTATCCTCAGATTGTTCAAATCAACTCTTCATTCGAGCAAAAATTACTTCGATTTTTTGTGCTTTGAGAGTATCGAATTTTTCATAACTTTTAACTGCAAAAAAAATTTTTTTTATGGGAAAACAAACAAAACAAATAAACAAAAAAAAAAAAAAAGAAAAAAGACAAGTGACCAATGAATTTCATGTTAGAACAGTTTGTACATCATTTTTGCTTTCCATTCGGCAAAATTTGTGGGCTTTAAAGCAATGGTTTCAGCTGCTGCCTTTTCTTCAGGTGTTTCTATGAGAGTATTGCTTTCAAAATCCATTTCATCATAAGAAATGAGCCTCATTGATCCGGGAACAAAAATTCCATATCCTAAATATAGACAAACAGTGATTGGAATTCCCGCATATGTCCAAGAATTATTCATCCACCAAGACACATTGAAAAACTCGCCTTGAGATATTCCATTGGTATCAAATGCAGAAGTGAGCAAAAAAAATGTGTCGATGACTCCAATGGTAATGGACATGTAGTTAAACCACGGAAAAAAGGGCGCGATATATGGCAGATCTTTCAATCTGCGGCCCTGAGCAATGTAGCCAGCACGAAATCGCAAATGAGTTATCGATATCATCATCCATGCCAACATCGTAGAGAATGAAACAAATCCTGTCAGAAAGTTAAAAACGTTTACAGAACCGTCTGGACCTGAAGCATAAGAGGCTCCAATTCCAACGAGACCAACAATCATAATTGCGATTACTGAATTTACAGGAACACCACGCTTGTCAATTTTTCCAAAAATTCGTGGTGCCTGGCGTTCTTCAGAGAGACGAAGAAGCGTTCGGGCGCACGCGTAAATACTTGAGTTTGATACCGACAATGCTGCAACAATTGCAACAAAGTTTATAAAGTCGGCGGCGAAAAAAATCCCAGCAGATTCTAGTACATATACGAATGGAGACGCTGACCAGGTAACCATAGGATTGAGAAGAACTCCAACAAAAAATATCGAGCCAACGTAGAAAATCATGATTCTCCAAAAAGTTCCAGTGATAGCCCGTGGCACTGACAAGCGCGGGTTTTCAGCTTCACCAGCTGTCAGTCCAACAAGCTCTGTTCCTCCGTATGCGAAGAATCCAGTTGTAAAAGCTGCGCCAACGTTTACAAGTTTTGAGATTGAAGTGTCTCCAACAATGGCAGGATCCCAATTCGAGAACCAAAGAGGCCCAGTTCCAGTTCCAATCCCGAACCACAGAAAGAAGGAAATAATTATGAAAATTACAATCGTCAAAACCTTGATAAGAGAAAGAACAAACTCAGTCTCAGCAAATCCCCGAACGCTGATAAGGTGTAGAGCAAACAATGGAAACATGAAGATGAGAGACACGGCCCAAGAAGGAATTGTGCTTGTTGGCACCCAGAATTCGAAGAGAGACGCTACTCCAGCCATTTCGGCTGGAAATGTGAGAGCCCAATTCCACCCTGTCAGAAATCGAAATGATTAGTTTGATCACATGATATGACAAATTTAAAAACCTACAGTAATTCCACCCAGACATGAAACCGAAAGCTTTCGAAACAAACCGATTTGGAAACGCAGAAAATGCGCCTTCAACTGGAATAAAAGTCGCCATTTCGCCCAAAGAAGTAACGACGCCGTATACTTGAAGGCCAGTCAGGGAAAAGGTGATCAGCGCGCCTAATGGGCCTGCGCCGCGAATTGCATCGCCCAACTTGAGCAGCAATCCTGTTCCAATAGTTCCGCCAATGGCAATCTGTTTGTATGTTATTAGTTTGGATGGTTACGCTACAATTGTCAGACGCAAGTCAATTGATGAAAGAAAACGCGGTATTAAGCACAACACAAACCATTTCCAGGTGTCGCGCCTTTAGTTTGCGATGCAAACCACCGCCAGACTGCAGATCCAGCATAAGCATTCCCGATGATACTTCTCCGTCTCTACTAGCTCTATCTCTGCTCATCTCTTCTTCTGTCATTGAGCAATTATCTGGAAAATTTTTTTTCGTTATCCTCTTGAGAAAGAAAGCCAAAGATACGGATTTTTGATTCTTTTCGTAATCCAGTGCTACTTGCTATTTTCCTCTATAAAGTTCTGGTTCTTTTAAATATTTTTTTTCAGCCTAAACAGAGAAGGGTGAGGCGGGTAGTATCTCAGCCAGGGCTTTGGATGGAGATCAGTAGTGACAAACAAATAAAACTACCATTGGCATAGTGCGGTAGTGCGGTAGCGGCAGCTGCAAAGACAAATTTTTTCATTCTTATTTTGAACAAATCGCGAACTTTGATCTGTTCTATCATTGCGTCTGAAAGACACCACCATGTGCAAAATTTCCACAAAATTTTCCCAATATCCATCATAATTCATTTCATTTGATATCAACGAACAAGAAACCATCGGCTATTTCAGTTGAATTTGGAAGTAGAAGAAGAAGAAAAAGCAAATCAAAGGAATAAGTAAGACAAACTTCAAGAGCCTTTTAATCAATTTTCAAAGCGAGTAGATTTTAGAAATGGGTTGAAAATTTGAATGAAGAGATCCTTCGCGAAACTGATCATTATGAAAATTCAAAATGAAGGCAGCGCACACCGAAAAACCAACAATTGCACTGCTGAAATAAATCAGCATTCTCTTTGGCCCAAAATCGAAGTGGTGATGCTCCGGACCGGCGGGAGCATCATCTTCACTAGAGCAAAGCATTCCTCAAACTGCAGTGTTCTGGGGAGTGGTCATAGCGCTAAGCCTCTTTGTGGGGTTAGCGCCATGGAAATCTCGTAGAAACCCAATTTTATTGAGATCTCTCTTTAAATAACCCCATGATATAATGTCGCTGCAAAACACAACACAAACTTCCTCTTCGGTTAAAGCCATCGCGTCGTCAGCGGAATAAGAATTGAGACACTGCTCGTTCCCTTCAGGCATCGGCAGTATTGCTTCATCCAAGCTTGTCATGTGGAAACAACGCTGAAATCTCCAAAAACAGCCCGATCAATCTACCAGCATACATAGCTGCCAAACTCAATAACCAAAAGCTATTGTGAGGTATTCAATTTTCAACTTTCTTGGCCAAGATCATCATCGTTATACTTTTTCTCAAAGGAACTAACATATCGCTTCAGAATGATCAAAGTAATCAACAATCACAGACTGTTATTGCACTTTTTGTAGCCTTAACACTTTCTCAAAATAGCATCAATTAGTTATTGCACTTTTGTTTGCTTTAGTATCTTCATATGTGCTATACCACTTT
>JADGJH010000736.1:0-14879 GCA_027596945.1 Physocladia obscura
CAATAAACCATTAACAGGAGCGTCGATCGCCCCATTTAACGCTAAAGTAAAGTTATTGAGATTCTGTGATTCAGAATGATAATTTTCAAATTCTTTGAGGAAATTTGCCAACTGGCGTGTTTTCGTTCGAACACTAATGATCGCATTCTCAATTGGCGAAAGCTGGATTGTGAATGACTTGACAACAGGACTGCGCTGACTCAGGCATGGAAACGTGTCAGCCGTCAAAAATAGTGTTTTTTCTGTCCACAAGTCAGAAAGTTCAAGTGCCGCAGAATTAAGAGGTACTGATGAATTACTGGTGTTTACACTATTACTATCTTCCGCAGAAAACCGAAAAGGTCTTGAATATGAAAAAGCGCAAATTTCATTGCTCAAATAATACGACTTGATAGCCGGTGGAATGTTATCTAAAAGATTATTTGCCTTGGAAATAGAAGAATCTGCGTCAGGATCCAAATCAGGCTCCATTAAATATTTGATATTATTGTTTGAATTTCCTGTGTTCACATTGATATGGGTTGTTTCGGAATGCCTCGTTAAACTGTCAATATGTTTTTGTCCGATAGGATTTTCAGATGATTCGCCGGTAATAAAAGCACCTGACCTTGGTCGCGGGCCTCTGAATGAGCTATTTCTCGTGGACATTTCAGTGTTACGAACTGAATTTGTACTTTCGTCATGCATTAGATCGACTGACATTCGCTCAGATTCGTATTCCCAATTGTACCAAGCAGAATTAATATCACCGTCTATCCATCGCTGCCGGTCGATTTCTGGTGTTACAGCGGTAATTTGAATATAGCATCCGTTTCCATTGACAACATCGTCAGACGGCGGTGCATTTGACCCCAATAATTGACTTCCAGGAAACTTGTTCAATAGACTTTCACAAAATGAAGCAAGTTTTTCCCACTCTTTTCCTCTGTTTTCAGTGTTAATTTTGATTTTGTTGGAATTTTGCAGTTGGTTATCAGATGAAACTTAGCACACCCAAAGCATGCAACTCAACTTGTAAATAAACTGCTTCCCTTGCAAATACGGTAAATGACCTCGTCCATACAGACCAACACGATAATACGTCGGAAAATATCGTTCTTTTGTCATAATACTGTCAATCAAATCAGCTTGCTTGCGCAGTACCTGGGCATATTTTGCATAACTAAACCACTTTTTCTCATACTGGGCGCCAAGTTCTGTCCAAAGTGCAATTGCTCTTTCCCAGTTGTTTGTTAATTCAAGTCCAGATATGCATTCATGCCATATCTATTCACGCAAAAAAAATTAAAAAATTAAAAAAAGTATGTATGAAAAAAATATGCATACTTGTTCTTTCCGTTGAAACGAGGAAGACTGCTCATGAAACCCGTATTGAGGAAGCGGGTCCAGCTTCTCGTCATGAGACCATGGAAGCAAATCCCCATGCAGTTTCAATGTCAACGCAGCTTCAGCTGTATTTTCAAGTCTCGTGTGCAGGTCGGATAACTTGTGGATATATCGAATGTACAATCCTCTGCTGCAAAAAATTAGAGTTCAAGAGTCGCTTCCACCACAACATAGACAAAGTATCAAAAAATAAATAAATTAAAAAGCAGCCAGCATACCTGCGGTTTGTGTCTCTAAAAAAATACATTAGCTGCAATGTCATCCAGATCCTCTCGTCATTGTATCGCGCGTCACTTGGAATATCACGCAAAGCAACGGCAATGTCAATCAAGGAATCCACGTTTTTTAAGAATCGTGCACCTGAAGTAACAAATACCAATGTAGATGCCATGTTTGTGCTAATAGAGGCTGTTTCTGTTGGTGAATGCACTGTATAATGCTGTGAATTCGAGTTTGTAGCCCCAGCTGCAGAAGAGACTGCCGCTGCAGAAAAGTATTTTCCGAGAGCTTCAACAAAGAAACGTCGGAAATTTTGATCTCCGCGTCCTTCGCCCACAATCAATCCTTCGAGTCGATCGAGACACTCAGCTTCCAAAAGAGAAAAGTCGCCCTTAGCTTTTCCTTCATGTTCAATAATACTGGGGAAAAAAGAATTAGAAATAAGTTTGGACCCATACCTGATGATATGATAGTAGTAATAATAATAATAATAAATAGAAAACACGCACCTAAACAAAAGCTCAACAGCGGCCAACCTCAACTTCGGATGCGGACTCATCGTGAGCTCTAAAAATGGACCAAACAAACTATTCAGAAACGAAATTGAAGACCGATCAACATCATCAGCCATAACAATCTCTTTCCAAGCAAACCGAAACAACTCTCCAGCCTCCCCACGAACATCTGCCTCTAACCGATGTGAGAGCCGCGCAAGCTGTGGCTTGAAATATTCGGTTGCAATTGTCCGCCAATTCAGCAGTTGTAGCAAAATCGAGAAATAGTCCAAAAGAAACTGCTGCATCTGTCGAGACATTGACACGGCAAAGTTTTTGCCATGCAAAGATGGTGTTGGCGTGGACATCATTGATGTGAAATCTTCCTGTTCTGCAACTGCTGCAGCAATAGCAGACGAATGCATTGACGTTTCCTTTAAATGGGCATCAACTACATTCAAAACCTTCATAACAATCTTTGCAATCAGCATGTTCGCAGAGACCCAAGAATCAGGAAACGCTTCGCCTTGAATCATACCTTGCATTACGATAAATAAAGCACCGATACCCGACCCCTTAGTCGCAGCGCCATATGTTTCCAAATCAATTTTGAGGATTTCGCGCAGATGACGCGGGTGGAGAAGATGTAGAAGCGAAAGAATAACTGCACTTGTTTCGGCGAGTTCTACTCGAAATGCCGCGTTCAGTCCTTGTGCCGTGAACCCTCTCGTGGATGAAGGGTCAGTGATGTTTATTCTTTGCACGAGTCGCGAAAAGCCGTTGTATACGCGAACTAAAGGCTCAAATATTTGTTTCATCTCAGATACGCAAGATTCGAATAAATCGCTTTCAAATTTGATCTCGGCACTTGTCTTTTCGGGGGGACGGGACTTGGTGAGTCTGGTTGAGTCTTTTGCAATCTTGTCGCCTATTCGATATAACTTGTCAATTATTTCGGCTGCGATACCTAGCGCCAGCCGTAAACAAGCAATTTTATAAGAATCGAGTTCTCTGGTCAAATCCAACGAAAAATATTCGAGAATCCATCGCTTTGCGGCACTAACAAGAAGCAATCGACATTTAAGATCAATGAAAATCGGACTCCGAATCAAGGAATGCACAAACGTAAGTTTATAAACATTCAAAATTGGCTGCGTAATAGGAAGAGAAGAGTAAGTATATAAAACAAAATAAAAAATAACAAAAATATACCTTTCGAATGTTGACGCCGTCCACAAATCCAACTAATAGACCCATCAAATTTGATCCACCTCCATAAACTCGTTCCAAATACGGTAAAAGCTCCATGAAATTCCTCAACACCAGCACTTGCGCCTCCTCAACTTCATCAAAAGGCTGCCCAACAAACGCAGCAAGTAATGCAAGCACTCGACTCAACGCATCACTAAACGCATGCGTTTCTCGTCTTTGCGAATCAATAACCCCGTTCTGCTGCTGCTGTTGCAAGGCATTTCGTGCAAGCTTCTGATCCATCAACCCCGATCGCACTGCAAACTGAATCCACAACCCCCATACATTCACAGCATCACAGAGCCTCTTTGTTGCTGTATGCTGATGATGCCGTCCTGCACTTGCTGTTGCTGCTATTGGTGCACCATTACTAGCCCGTTCTAGAAGCCGCGTGAAAGCAGAAAGAATCTGCCGCCAACATGTTGTGCTCCTCAAAAACTTGTCCACATACTCTTCCAACTTGGATTCATATGCTGCGAAACGCGGTTTCACAACAATACTGAATACGTGCAGAAGAGAGTCAAATACAGCGTCAGAGACTTCAATATCGCTTGGTGCGGATGATGATGGCCCTCCTACAGCTGATACAGCTGCTGCCGTGGCAATTGGTGAATCAAGAATTTCTAGCAATGCATCCAAAATGCCATGTAGGAATTTTACTATTTCAAGTGCAGGCACATTGTGACGGAATTTTGAAATAATCTCAGTCACAGGGACACAGTAGTGTTGAATGGCGTCAATCCAGTGCTCAAGATTCAATATACCGCTTGATTGGGTCATACGGGTTGAGCAAAGTGCGGTTCGGATTGTAACTCGATCCCGTAATTGGGCTGAGGTTTTAGTTGGGTCATTTTGTGTCCAATTCAGGTATTCAGGGTGAACTATGAGGCTTCTGTCGTATTTATATAAGGGGATGGTGTATAGATCATCTTTGATAACCGTAAAATCGGACCGCACAAATGGTAGAAATGCAAATCCAAACATTCCACCTCTATCTTGAGTTGAGGAACATTGACGGAACGAGAAAAATAGATGGGCTTGTTCGAATCTTTGAGGCTCCAAATCAACTCGAATAGTTTCAGACCAATTTGGATTGTTGTTGTGGTAATAAACGATAGAGTCGTATTCAGGCTCCGTCCCAATCAAACCCATTGATATGCAATTGTCAATAAAACTCCCATCAGACAAGCGAACTTGAACTTTAACTTGTACATTCCGTTGTGCAAAAGATGATGCTCTTCCTGCAAAATCTCCACTATTCAGTGTAATATAAACAGAGTTTCTCGAATCATTAGGATGAATGCGCTCTGGAAATCCAAGCCGTTGTGTGAATCCAACTTTCAAAAGAGAGACAGGAACAGGCTCCGCAACCGTGCATTTGTGGGCAGATATATTTAAAATTACTTTGATGTTTTCTTGTCCTGATTGAGACAGATCTTGTTGCCGCAAGATTTGTTCCGCTAAATTTGGAAACATTGTTTCCGAGCCAGGTGAGTACAAATGAATTGTATACTCTGCTCCCTCCATTAAAGCTCGATCAACGTCACTTTCGAGAACTGTTGCGGCTGCAACTGAAGACTCCAGTACTGCATTTGTTTCAGGAAATTCATTCTTTTTCGATTTTGCCCAAATTGGTTCGAGGTCCAAAATACCGACGGCAAAAGGGCGCCGTATACCAGATGGATCAGATATTGAATTTCTTATCAAGTCAATAGAGCTGCTTGGAGCTCTGCTGAGCAAGGAATGAGCCGCTGAATATGATCGAGCTTCCATAAAACTTTCGTTAGAATGAGTTCGTTTCATAAATCGATCCGAAACCGAAGGCCGGGCGGGTGGTTCATCACGATCGTTTGCGTTCATTTTTCCAACTCGAACAATCCTAACAACAAGACAAAGATTGAAAGAAGTGTCAATACTTTGTTGAGAGCCAGTTGGAGAAGCGGAAGCCATCGCAGCAGCAGATTCTGGATCAGATACATCGCAAAACACGGTTTTTAATCGTAATTTGCCTTCGTGATCTGTCGAAACTGGCATACCAGAAGAATCGATTCGCACAAGAAAATCTTCAGAAATTGGTTTGTTTTTAATTTTGTCGTAGAGATAAAATGCGAGTTCAGCATGTTCACCAGGAAGACATATTTGAGCAAAACAGGCCGAAAGTTCAAAGTGAATGTAATATGAATGAACAGCTTCGCTACGTTTACGCCCAGATTGCAGAGTAAAAGGGAGGTGAATTGCGCGCTGGCGATCATCGTATACGGGATAGTTTTGAGGATTGGTGATTGCAAGAAGCGGGCTTGCGGTGATTGGCGTCAACGATATTGTAAATCTATCTGTTCCAGATATTCGATCATATAGTTTTGAATACAAAGGCAGATTTGCTTTGGCAATCAACAGCCGTTCGTAGGATTCAAAATGTGCCTTAAAGACTTTAATGATCGAAGAGGATTTTGCTTCGCCCAATAAAGATCCGCGACTTCGGTTTCTCAACGTCATGTCAAGGTTCTGAATATAGTTGCCGAATTCGACAATGTCGATGAGTTGATTTCTGACCTTGATCAAGCGTTCTTGAGCCAAAGCAGCTGACATGAGTTGATTTCTGCCTTTATACAAACGATTTGACAAATAGACGACTTTGCCGTACAATGAGTAGTTTTGGGATGATAGATGAACCTTTAACAGACCCGACCATTCAATAAGGACAGCAGCCAAGTCATCGACAAGTGGTTCGCGATGGCCAACAATTGAGTCTAAATTTGGGTAAGATGGTTGTGGAATGTGTTTAATGGCAAACTGGTGGTTCGCTGTGGATTCACTACTGTCTTTGCGGTTGAGCAGAAGGGCAGCGGGAGACTTTGGCGCAGTAACTGCAACATGAGAGGCGGGAAATATGCCAAGCGTAAAAGCAGAGGCAGCAATAGGCGCAGAGTGGGCTGTGGGAAAAACGTAACCGCGAAACCATTCGGGGGCAGCTGGAGGAAGAGGGTAGCGTTCGAGAATGATGACGGCTGTATGGTTGATGTTGTTAGCTTATAATAAGTAGTTAGTTTGAATAGACTCACAATCTCCAGCTTGCAGCGCAACCTGGCTTTGCACCAACTTTGACTGGGTACTGGTGTTTCCCGCAGCAGAACTGGAAGCGGGAGGAACATCGAAAGGAAGCACAGCTATTCCTTCGATGCCACGACCGTCCGCACCCACAGGACACCAGTTTCTTTGCCTAGCTGTCGTTTGCGTTGTTGCTGTTGCTATTGTTGCTGCAATTGTTGTCGCGGGTGGAGTTTGAGTTGGAGTTGCTGCTTCGATTCCTTCGGCGAACACAAAAGCATTGTTGGGGATGAAAGCATCGCTTCTGCCGGGAGAGAGCGCAAGAGAAGCCGCGGCAACAAACCCAGCGGCGTCATTAGTATCTCTTTCCGCAGCTCGTTCCGTATCTCTATCTCTTTCTGAGCCTAGACTCAGACTCAGACCCAAGCCCAGCCCGGCGCCGTTTCCATCTGTTTCGGCAGTCCGAGTTTCCCGTCGATTCTTTGTGCTGCTGCTGCTGCTAATTCTACTGGAAATAGTTGTGTATGCCACCGGAGTATTGTTGGTGCTTGCACTGTTCCCATTGCTGTTATTGTTACTGTCATTCTCGGCTTTGGCTTCGCCTTCAGCCATCTTTTCCTTGCTTCAAAACCCTTGCAATCCCATCCATCAATGGCCGAACAAAACACCAAACAGAACACTGTCGCTCAAACACCAAGCCCAGTTCCCATGCCATACCGAAACGATCGAAATCTTGGCACTGAATGTCTGGCTGATGCCGACTCGGACGACCCAGAAACTGGTGGCTGAAACAAACCCTTCCATGTCATTAATCTACGATAACAAACCACATGACCCATATTCTCTGTATATAGTTTTCATGCTCTCGCTAACACACACATGCTCTATCTCCTTTTTTGCATCCATCAAAGTTTTATTACAGGGCCAAATCCGCGATTTGCAACGCCAAATTGAAAAGAAGAAATTAAAGCAGAAACTGAACCTGCTTGAACGCCAGCTTGCCGATTCTGATACCGATCCCGAATCCAAAAATCCAGCACGTCGGATAGATTCAGTTATTCATTGCGGCGATTCTGCCGAGAAAAGAAAACCAGGTGTGTGTGTATTTACATGTCAAGTATTCAAATTCGGACAAAATAAATGCAATCAAGATTTAGACAACAATTCCAGATTTCCACCCAACAAAAAATTTCAAAAACTCGCAACAGCAATAGAAGAAAACGCGATCGTTGAATCCACTCTTGGTTCTGATCGACAATCACCAAATCTGGTCAAAAAAAAAGATTCAAATAATAATCGCTTTGACTTTCACAACACCGCTACTACTACTGCCACCGCCAATTATCCTGTATTCTTCCCTGTTGAAACTCCAACTGTCGAAAACTCGAACTTGCCATTCCATGAGCGGATTGTTACGCACAAAGAAAGTATTCTAGATTCTTCACTGATTCGGCGAACCACAAATTTCAAAGATCCCACTCAAAGTATTTTTTCTTTTTTTGGTGCGGCAATCCATTGTCGTGGCAAATAACGCGCACTTCAAATATTTTCATATTCAGAGCCTCAAGAAACCAGTAACCCTCGACACAGTGATGCCGAAGATGCGTCAATTGAATGCTACTCCGGTTTGCGTTTACTGTACGTAAGAAAGTGAATAATACCGTTGAATAACAATCAGTTCAAAATTCAAACAGGAACCGACAAATTTCAAACAAATCGTTTCGAAATCTGATGCGAAATCGCCAATACCTTGCTATCTCGAGCCTCAAACCTGGTATCACAGACGCGGATATTCCAGGAGATTGGGTTAAAACAGCCCTCTGTAAAGTAATATACTAAAAATAAAAATAAATTCTCAACAGGTTACTATTGGGGTCATCGTTGATAAATTACCTGTCAGAACCAGCGCAAATCAAAAGAAATATATTGTATACAAGATTGGCGACTTGAACGGATGTATTATAAATGCTTTTTTTTTTGGCCACTCTTTTGACACATGGGCAACGGAAACCGTCGGATCTGTATTTGCAATTTTGAATCCACGAATTTTGCCGATTACTGAGGTGAAACAGGATCATTGCACGTCCTTTATTTTTTTTTCTTCGTGTTTATTTTTTTCTCTTTCTTCTTGTTCTTCAAGCGATCAAGTCTCGTTGGGATTGACGTCAATGATCCTGGAAAATTTATGAAACTGGGAAATTGTATGGATTACGCGCTGTGTAAATACACTGCTCCGTTAAAAGCAAAAAACGCTACAATCTCGTCAACGAATGCAAAACAATGTTCGATAGCTGTTGACGGGCGGAAGAGGAAATATTGTCTATTTCATATGGAACTGATGTTTAAGAAATCGAAAAACTCACGTGCCGAGTTTGCATCAGGGTAATGATGCCTGAAAAAATTTTGCGAAAATTAACTACAACTCTTTGTTCTTCCTTCACAGGACTGGATCCACCCAATTTGGTACGCCAGCAGAGAAAAAGGCGCTCGCATCCGGCAGTGAAAATGGATCTTATCTCTGGAACAATGGAATTACGATTTCTACGATGGGCCAAAAACCAAATATTTTCAAAACTGGCCCTGCAGGAGAAAGACTTGCAACTCCATTGACCAAAGAAGAGTTTAGTAACTATTTTTTTTTTTGTTGTTCATTTTTAATACGAAGCTAAAGTCTCATATTCTCTTAAAAACTCTGATAAATCATTCAAGAGAAATCATGATTCAGCAGGACACAAAGGGAGCAAAATATGTTCGAGCTTTGCGTAATATTCCACATGGTAACAAAAAAAAGGCGGGTGGCGGTGGCAGTCAAAGCAAAGTTTAATCGAATATCTTGTTTTCGTTTTTCGTTTTTCGTTTTTTTTTTTTTAGTTAAAGCTGATATTTCAAGGCTATTCAGCGACGACGCTCTGCACAAGCTAGGATTTGACCCTCGAACTGGAAAAGACGTTATAATTGCAGCCCCAACACCACCATCAGCAGCAGCAGCACTTTCGCCATTACCTGACAAGAAAGCCGTTGTTTTAGGTGTGATTAATCATGAAAAGATGAAGGCGTGTCTGGCAAATGGTATGGCAATTGGAAAAGATGTTTTTGGAATCGAAGATTTTGAAATCGATTTGGAGTAATAGTAGATTTGTGATTTATTCGATGCGAAACAAAATAAAACTATAATAATTATGCGTAACAACTAAAAGCTGGTGGCTTTTTTCGAATGAGCCTGTCTTGACGTTCCATACCCAGTAAAGGAAGCAAAAAAAATTTATGATTATGGTATAAAATGCTTGGTTGATCAAAAAACTTTGAACATATTTGGTTCCAGTTTGTATCGAAGAATCAAAGCAAATGCGACAGAAACGTAAGTCACGAGTCCAGCAAATACCGTGACTCCTGTTAAACCCAATGAGGCTTCAATAACACCACCAAGTGGCGAACCGGCAAGATTTCCAATAGCCGAGAGTGTTAAAATCATCCCAACTAACGACGGCAGTCTTTTCAATCCAAAAGTTTGTCCGACAACCACAGGAAATAAACTGATGAAGCCTGTGTGTATACATCAGAAATTTCATGAACACAGTATTTACTGATTTGAAGAAGAAAAAAAGGTTTACCTCCAGCCACAAATCCATTGACAGCCGCAAAAAAAACAAGTAACGCATACGTGTCCGCAAAAGTCCAAATAAACAACATGGAAGACCCACTGACAATTCCACAAAACACAATACTGTTAACTCTTCCTAAAACGGTGTCGGCAAGAACCCCAACAACTACTCGTCCTACCGCCGACGCGCCATTATACACAGATACAAGTGAAGTGGCAAGGGTTGCAGAAACACCAACATTTTTCGTTGCGAAAACAGGCAGATAGATAATTGGAATGAATGTCGGAAATGTCGCAAAAAAAACTATAAATATGATGAGTTGGAATCGCTGGTCTTTGATGACACTCCAATCGGTCTTGGATCCGCGAGATGCAGGGATTCGAGTTTTCATAAAGGGAAGAACGGTTGTTATTCCAATAAAGTTGATTATTGCAATTATTCGCAAAGTCCATGGAACGTCAAATTTGTTAATTAGTGCTTGAATAATTTGGCTCATGGCAAGACCACCAATACCGGAGCCAGACACTGTTATTTATTTCGGAAATTAAGAAAATTAATAACAAAGAAACAGGACAAACTGGTTTTAACTTACCAGCAACACCAGTGGCAATAGATCTTTTTTTGTTGAACCATTGACTGGGCACAGAAACTGCTGGAAAATCTATAAATGGTTCAATAAAAGTGAATTCAAGGTAGAAGAAAGGGATTGATTGATTTTGAATAAAGCTTACATGACATAGAAGATCCGATTCCAAAAAGAAAACCTTGAGTGAGCATTAACTTCCAAGCTGAATTCGTGCAAAACGATGCTATAATCAGACCAAGAGAGGAAATGCAAACACCAATGAATATCATTGGACGGAATCCAAACGTTTCAGCAAGTCTACGAAACTTTTTTTTAGATCTGGCTTAATTTTATCTTTTTTTATTATTTTTTTCCTCACCGTCCACTGAGAATGCCAAACGCAACCAAACAGGCAGCCGAAATTGAACCAATGAATGAAATGACCGTCAAGCTGCCCAAACCAGCCGAATAGTATTCTGTGGCGTATATCCCAAAACTGTACAACGTTCCCAGAGCGAGGAAATGAACGATAAAACTTGCGAATACCGTAGCCCATGCAGTAAACCCACCATCTGGAGGATTGTCTGCAACAGTGTTGTCTATGATGGAAAACTCTGCGTCCTTTTTTGATGGTGAACTTCCGGCTTCGTCAGCTATTAAAAATTTGGAGCTTGCTGATTCCAACGTCTGATTCAATTCTGACATCTTTTTGGATGATTCAAATAAAATTTTTGACGATAAGAAATATGATTAGTAATTATTGGATTTCAAATTTATGGATAGTTTAAGAAATGATTTGTAGGAATTACTAATCAGCCATTGTCCACTTTCTTCACTATTTTTTTATTCTAACATTTGACCAAAAATGGGTGCCTGTCAATCTACAGCAATGCAAAAAGAAAAAAACGCAACAAAATATTGGCGGTCGAAAATACTGGTTTCAAGACGAATTCGTATCTTAATATTTCTAGTTGGTATTGTAGCGATGATATGTATACTGACCCCGAAAGTGAGAAACTTTCGAATCACCAACACAACAATTCGCGTCAAAACAAAGTATGGCAGTATGAACGATTTTATTTCTAGTAGCAAGGAAGATTCGGTGAATTATAGACGGCGTCTTTCGAAAAACGTAGATGTTGATGGGAATGATGCAAAAGATAAAGTCAAAAGTAATAAACCGAAATTAACATTTATTCGAAGCGCCAAAGGTCGTGAGGCGAGTATAAAGAATAATTATACTGGCGACAGTAGACCAGCGAAGCATGAGCACAGAGATTCGAATGGGAAAATTATCAACCAAGCTTCAGATTCTTCATTTGAGATTGAAACCATTCAAATTGAGCACGAAAACACCGAAACTTTTGATTTGCAAGACGATTTAAATTTTCAAATAATCAAAAGTGTTGAAAGCATTCCAAAACATATAATCAGTCATTTTAAAACAAATAATCGAATTGAAATTAAAGAATCTGCAGAAATCGGTACAGACCATAAAGATAGGTGGCCATGGTTCGAAAGTTGGGATATAAAAAATCAAAATTACACCCATTTTTTATTTGATTGGGATGACAGTGACAGATTTGTTTTGGGAATATTTGGACATTCAGTTCAACTAGTCTATTTCGCACTTCCACTGCGCTTTCAACGGCTTCAATTTCTCAAATATCTGTTTTTGTATCATTTCGGAGGTGTTTATGTGGATATGGACATGTCAGCAAATATGCCGATTGATTCTTGGAGCTTTGGATACTCTGGAGTGAAAATCATAATTGGTGTTGAGGTTTATCCATAGTCCGCTGTATTTGGCTAAAATAATTATAAAACATTAGTCCATTCGAAATATACGAGTTAAATTTTCGCGTCATGTTCTTGCGGCTTGTCCTCACCATCCTTTAATACTTCAAATTATTGTTGATGTAACTGAAGCAAATCTTTTGGCTCAAAATACAACTCTGAAAAATTTGCCATATGTCGTTGAAAATATAGCTAGACTCACAATATTGCATTATTTCAAAAAAGACTTAAATTCGCTGCATTTTCTAAAAGGAGAAGGTCGTGTCAAGCTTGGTTTGTTCAATCCAGGCATATTTTTTGTCAAATTATAACAAAGTTCTTTCAGGTGATACGTTATTTCTTGGACCATATCATTTCCACAGCAATACAAATGTATCACTTACAATACATCATAATGATGGGTTCATCAAAACGGCGGAGCGTGCCCAAAAATTTTATGATTTCAAGCCAGAAGCCACTAAAAAATCTGAAATATATCGGCCAAGCATGAAACATTCAGTTTTAAACAACGGAACAACAAGAATTCCATACCAAATTTTGCGTTCATTCAGTACAAATAACAGAATCGAGATTCAGAAAATGGCAGCCAATGACAAAGAAGAGGAGGATAGATGGTATTGGTGGACGACTTGGGATAAAAAAAATCCGCGGCACATTCAAATATTATTCAACGACGACGATACGGAACGATTTGTTCGAGGCGCCTTCACCGATGAAATCGTAACAGCTTACTTTAAACTTCCTCGCATCGTACAACGCGCAGACTTTGCAAGATATTTAATGCTTTATCGATTGGGCGGACTTTACACAGATATGGACACTTCCTGTGCTCATGGATTTGAATCATGGAGTTTCGGATATCCAAATATTTCACTTATAGTTGGGGTGGAGGTATTGTTTATTTCTCCCAGCTACTTAAACCTAATTGTTTTAATAGAATCTGAGAGAAGACCATGATGATATAAATCAATGGACAATAGCTTCAATCGCTGGTCATCCATTTATGGCTGTTGTCATTCAGCGAATCACCAAAGCTATCCATGAAGCACCAATGGAATTGCTGAAAGATGTCAAATGGGGAGTAATTGACATAACTGGGCCTGGAATCTTTAAAGAAGTTGTTTGGGACTATTTAAGATCCAGAGGTATGAATCTAGATTTAATTGCCAGCAACTACGAAGATATCCAGGTTCATGGTATGTTTGTGTTTGGAAATAAAAATCAATTATTTAATGATCCAAACCCAGATGGTTTTCTAATAATGGGCAAAGCTTTCATGAATCCAACACCTCATGTGCTTGAACATCATTACTCAGGATTCAATGAAAAAAATGGCTGGAAAAATAAAAAGGCTGAGTTTCATTGATGAGAAATTAAGTGGTGTTTGAGCTTTATTTAATAAACAGTTTTCCTGTCTCCATCTTCAACAACTTTCTTTTCACAGTAATACCACCAGGGAATGAGAACCCGCGCATTTTTCCATCGCGTCCAATAACTCTGTGACACGGAACAACCAGTGGAACTATATTTGATCCAATAGCTTTTGCAACGGCGCGAACAGCTTTCGGCTTGTCGATTCGGGCAGCAACCTTTGAATAATCCCAGACGGAACCATGTGGAATACTACGCAAAATTTTCCAGACAGCGAGCTTCAATGGTGAAACATTTGAAAACGTGGCAATGCGCGCAAAATCAACTGGTAAAGTATCCAGAACAGCAGATTTGGAAGAAACAGCAGCAGAAAAAGGACGAATTTGCGATCTTTTGGACATGGCTGAATCAGTCAACTCTAATTCCGATGCGTAGATGCTTAGTTGACTTGCGGCCTTTAATAGTGTTGCGCGGGCTGCAAAAGTTTTGTCCGAAACTGGCTCATTATTGTCGAGTGAAACTGGGATTGCATCCGGAAGCAACGCGTGCATTGCCACATTACTTCCAACAAACACAATACCGTTTGCTGTGCTTGCAATACTCAGGCGTCCGAGTGTTTCTGTTTTGCTCAGCTCCGCGCACACTATACAATCCATGAAGATTCGAAACAAAAATTTTATTTCTAGTCTCCAACTCGTTTGAATTCTGTGGAAACAGGGGATTCATCTTTTCGCCCCTGATATTCTGTTAAAGTCTAAATAAAGCCTAGTTTTGTTTCTTCTGTTTCTTCTGGCTTTCTAAAAAAAATCAAAGGCTCTGCAATTAATCTTTCTCAATGTCTGAACCACTGAACTCTTGTATCCGTAACACATTCTTCCTTTGTACTATGTTTTTATCCTTTTCACAATGCTGATGTATTTCTCTGCTCAAAATATATTGCAACACAATGACACTTATTTGCAACTGATCTTGAGCATACATACAGTCTCAGACATGTTCTGAGTATATCAGGAAACTGAGTTAATACACCACAATGCTATTTTTATACATTTTAAGGTCCAAAACTGTGTTTCAAATTAATTTCAAATACATATTTTATTTATTTACAATTCCTGAAAAATTTTAAAAATGTATTTAAATTGTATT
>JADGJH010000737.1:0-14873 GCA_027596945.1 Physocladia obscura
CCGTTGGCTCCCGCTGATGCAGCTAACATTCGCCCAGACCTTGTCATCCAGGGCATCCTCATGCCCGACACGTGCGTTGTGCTCATGAAGAAGGAGATTGGCGACATTCCCTTCATGGGCGACTTTGGCCGCTTGAGCCAGGACGCCGTGTTTATCGACAGGCAGAAGCACAAGGACGCCATCGGTGCCCTCAACCAGGCCGGCCAGATCATCAAGGAACGAAACGCGTCTGTTTTTCTCTATCCCGAAGGAACGCGCACGTACCAGACAACAAACGATCTGCTGCCGTTCAAAAAGGTATCCATCCTTACCCCGTTAATCTACTCTTACCGCGTATACATTTGTTCACTGGCAGGGCGTTTTTCATCTTGCTGTCGGCTCTCATTTGCCGATCCTTCCCATTGTCATTGAAAGCTATCACAGCATCTCAAACTTTAGAAATTTTGTCTTTCGGGGAGGAGACATCAAAGTTAAGATTCTTCCACCTATTTCTACTGAAGGTCTCACTGCCGCTGACGTTACGGATTTATCTGGTAAATGCTATGAGTCCAGTAAAAAACAGCAGCAGAGCAAATAAATTCGAGCATTCACTAGCGAGTTAATAAAATTGCGTGAATTTAATTTGAAAAAAATGCGAAGCGAGTAAATTAAAAATTAACATTTTCCACCAATATAGTATCAACAAGGGAAATCATGCTCGAGACATTGAAAGAAATATCAAAACCTCCTCCAATTTACGCTAGACCTTTGAAAATCAAGAATGTCAATAACAGCAGCAGTAACAGCAGTACTACCGACAATTCAAAAAGTGATTGAATTAAATATAATCATTCCCTTTTCTTTCATGAACCTCATGCTCAAAATGCAATAAAGAACGAACTCTGAGCACTTTATTTGGTGCAGCAGGGAAAATGCATTGACTCAATTTGTGCCACTTTATCAAATAGAAAACACCCATTTCTCATGAAGAAAATTTGCAGCAAACACATTTCATCAACTCAAAAAAATCACCAATAATGGCAAAAATATGTTGGATGATGTTAAGCATCAAAGCAAGAAAATCCGAAAACAATCAAAAATTTGTGCCAAACTAGAAGAATTTAAGATATTACTGCATTTGCTTCTATTCAGTGGCTAATTCAAGGCAGTGTGCCGAAACTTCAATTTGATAAAAGCGCCTTCTTTTTGAAACATCTCTGTTGAAGTAAAGGGGTGTTAAAGAATGAATTCACCAACTCAAATTGGTCAGAAAAAAAGAAAAGAAAAAGAAGCAGTCTGTCCCCTTAATTGAAAGCTCTATATTAATCCAACGAGAACGTTTTGAGTGGGGAGGAAAATGACAAGATTTATGTTAAAGACTGTTTTCAATTTTTTCGATGGAGGATTTTGAGAAATGTAAATCAATAATATAGAAGAGGAATTCTACAAAAATCCTTGCCACATGCAATCATAAATGGAGATTGCAGCAATCCCCAGGAGATCATTGCTGTTGATGAACTAGAGAAGAGAATTCTTGGAAGATGCTAACACTTACCCAATAGCAACGGCTCACATACTCCTTGCACCTCAATATTTTGTTATTATCAAAAGACAATGCATCAAGAAAGGCAAATTTAGAAAACTCCAATTAATCAAGCTTGTTTTATGCGTGAATCACATTGTGTTGGCATCTTTAATGTGTCTGGTTTGCTTCTCCAAGTAATAGAATGTTGAAATTTACCGATCTTTACCTACAAGGTATTGAGTATTGCAGATACAGAAAAGTATTCTTCACCTAGTCCACAGCAAATTACGTCCATATTTATACATATTGTTTTGAATTTACTTTTCACTGTTTGCAATTTTTGCACTTCAAAATTTTTCAAAAGTAAATTGACCATGTAAATTGTGAATTGGCTGTAAATTATCAAATTTTACAACATATATCATCATTTCTTGACATATTTCCAACAAATTCTGGTAAAAATAATAATTCTTTATTTAAAACTGCAGTGGTTGGAATTTATCCAACAAATTTTTTTGACCAGTTATAAATTTCCAGAACAATCACCTTTTTGATGGTACAATTTGGATTTCAAACATAGTTAATGACTTTTTTCAATTTAAAACACAAAAATAACAGGTTGAAAAGCAAAGTTATTTGTGTTTTTCTCAGATTTCCATGAATAATTTTTTGCCAAATTTTGTTTTGGAAAAAGACAATTCTAATGCAGAGCTTTAAAATTCTGCATATCATTTATCTTTTCAGCAATCAATTTTTATTTGCTGTAAGCTACCTTGTAAGGCCAAGTTTTTTTTCCATTTATCATAATCACATTGATTAATCAAAGATTCAAATTTCTCAATGGAACAGGTAAGTCCTTATCTTTGTCTAAGTGTGTTTTCTGAGCCAACGCAGCTTTAGGTTGTTGTTTGTTAGAAGATGTATTTCAAGGCAAAAAGAATATCAAACACAAAAACTACGCAGGGAAACATTTAAATAGTGTTTATTTCTCTTTGTTTAAGAAATGTTATGGCCAAATGAGCCCATTTTCTTTCCACAATTTTTTTCTGTCTTTTTTCTGATGCACCTTTTAACTCTTTTCTCCTCTTCTGCTCCGCTTCCATTGTGCTTTGTTGAATGTCCAGTAATTCATCTCCAAAATATACCTTTCCCTCATCAAACAGCAACTTGACGGACTGCGCCAGACTGAGAATGTGCTGTGGGTATCAGGATTGTAATTTGATCGAGAATTTGCCTTCAAGAGTCATGATCAATGCTGGATTTTGGGTATGGCTTCACACGATGGCTAATTTGGCATCTAACAGCTTTCATTGCAGTAATATTTTTGTTTGAATTTTAAAGGCTGCCAAGGCTTTATTTTTGGCCAATTTAATTTTGAAAAGGAGTTGAGAATGAGGATGCCAAGTTTGCTGCGAATATTTATCATCGGCGTTGTCTTGTTTATGGTGCTCATATTTACTCTTCTCTCGAGACTTGAAGCAAACACTCGAATTGGAACTCAACCGTCGTTAAGACTAGGACAACAACGTTTGCCCAATTCCAATAACAACCGCAAAAAACCGATCGTAAAGCCAAAGCCAAACGTAAACACAAACGCAAACACATATGCAATACCCGACTTTGCAAAAATGCATATTCCCTTAAACCAAGAAAACCATCAAAAAAGCCGACCACGCGAATTTCCCTACGCTTCCATCGATACAATTTTCCGTCCAAAAAACATGTCGGCCGGATTCTCAATCCAAAAAATCGTTGATCTGTGCCATTACGGCGGAGAAATGCATATTTCCCGGTTCCAAGCATTCCAAACCACCAATTTTTCTGCAAGTGCCGAAAACTATATCAACCACTGTTTCCCGCTTGAGTTCTCCACAAGCAGTAGCGCACGGTCCATGGGCCATTGCAGCGACTTCGCAAACTACATTTATCACGGCGGCGCAAGATTATCACTGGATTTCGGCGTTGATCCTGAGATTTACAAGCGAAAGGCGCGTAATTGCCCGAACAGTATATATATACATGGCGAATATCCAAACTGGCAGTTGTTTGGGCTGAATGTGAAAAACTATTGGCTGCCGAATCTTGAGCAAATTAAGAATGAGCAAATGCAGTATTTTGGTAGTTTTAATGCTGTTTTGTGCAAGGTGAAAGCAATGTGCTCTGCAATGGAAGCCTTTGTTGCCATGCAAAAAGTCAATAATTCGCTTGGTATTGAAAGTTTTCCGACATTTAAATATATGAGCCATAGCAGTCCAGATCCGTTAGAAGATGGACCGACGTTGCTGGGCGAAGGATACAATAATATAACTCAGGTTCATTAAAAAAATTAAAAAAAGAACGATCAATATATGTCGAAAAGCTACAACATTGTATTATTTCAAATTAACCAGGATTTCAACATGTTTTATCATTCATATGGCCATTCAGGACGAAAATCATCTTTGAAAGTTTTTGAATGCTGGAATAAGCATCCTGAATGGCCAAACTTGACTATAGTTGGTAAGTTTTAGATGCATAAATCTAATTCTCCACTTAAAATTACACAAATAAATAAAGGAAACAATGACGCTTTAAGTTTTGTGCAGAATCTACACAACCAAGCTCCTCTTCCCCAAAACTACACGTTCCCAAAAAACATTAATGTAAAATCGCATCTTGAGTTTCCGGAGCTGCGCAAGCTTCAATTATCCCATGGTGTCCATCTTTGCCCATCAACACAAGAAGGATATGGTCATTACATCAATGAAGCTCGTGCCGCTGCCGCTCTCGTTTTGACAACCAATCATCCGCCAATGAACGAGTTTGTTGAAGAAGGCATTAGTGGAGTACTTGTAGATCACAGAGAGCCCAGTTATGAGCCTTATCAAGGAATGCGACACTATTTCAAGAGTGTCGCCCGGGTTGACGCTGATCACATATGCGCAGCAGTTGAAAAAGTTTTGGCACTTGAGGTTGAACAGCGGAAAGCGATTGGAAAGGTTGCACGCATGAATTATTTGATTGATACAGAGCTAATGATAGAAAATATCAAAATTCTGAGAGACAGTGTGGACTTGAAAAAAAATTTAAAAAAATTTTAAATACGGCATTTTGCTTTTGTTTTCTTTGGACACAAAATATTTATTAATAATTTATTTGTAAATTCCAGAGACAAAAGGATTTAAACAAACAAACAGCGAGCTAAATCTTGGGCCAGATTGAGTTGATCAAAGTTATGAATCCAGTGGAAAACAACAAAAAATCCAAATTTTGTGGGCTTGACATTTCTATTTTGAAGAAAATTTTTGTTGCCTGTTGAGGCAAATGTTGAAGCAAATGTTGGTGGTTAGAAAACAGAAGATCATGTCTTGGTAGAGTTTGAGAAACATTACAGTGTTTCTTCTGGGTTAGGAACACATGGTTGACCTTGCAAGCTTGCAAAAAAGATAACTGTTTTGGGACTGCTGTTGCATTTTTACATAGGTAAACGCATTCAATGCATCTTAAAATCTACATGTCAACTTTTGCTATTTCAACATTAGAAGGCATGAAAACTAAGATTTTTGGTCAAAAATTGTTATTTTCATTTTAGAAAATCTCAATAAAAAAGAAGATCCAATTACTTCTAAAATCTTGTGTATCTTTGTTCAGCTTGAATACTAGAATACCCAACAATGCATCATACATGTCTACTTGCCTGATTTGAATCAAACAGGGACAATGGATTTTAAAACTCTTTGGGAAGTTTTCTGCATCCTCATCAACTATTCAAGATACACTGAACCATACTAAAAGTGCTATGGATGCAGCATTAAAAAATCTGGCCAAAGCTCAAACTCAGTGGCTGCCTCTGAAAAATTAACAGAAATGGACAGTCCAGGTTAATAACAAGCAGCCACTTGAATGGGTACAATGAAGCTTTATCAATGGAAAGATTCTGCATGAGGAATCAATCAATGCAGGTATTCAAAATGCATATCATTGTGTATGGTTGCATTCTGTGTTTGTCACAGGAGTCTTGTGCTTTGGTGTAGGTGGAACAATACTATAGGTAAGAAACAACTGTCCTGGATTGTCAAATGACAGATATGCCTAGTTATTGGTATATGATTGCTTGCCAAAACATTTTAAAGTAACAGCAGTTATGGCTTTCATGTCTGCCTACTCAATCCCCACTTTAGTCTTTAAAACTATGGAATTCTTGCTGGTTCTATATTTCAAATGACTAACAACCAAGAAAAAAAACAACCAGAAACAACAATCGCTTTTTTGAATAAAATAGAACAACTTCTGCTCTGACAATTCACAGATCCTACAACAGTACAATGAAGCAATCAGCCTGAAACATATGCTCAACTCCAAGAAGCCAAAAACACGTGTATCTATTGGAATGTGGTTTAGGGATGTTCATCAAGGACCTTACTTTTTTGGATGAGGGTGATGGAAGGTGCAATGTGTTGAAGGATTTCAAATTATCTTTTTTTGAAAAATTATTATTTTATTAAACATTTCTTTCTACAGTTTTTCAAACCAGTAGTTAACACAAGAACAAGGGGCAAAAAGAATCCAATTATTTTTTTCTTCAGTTTTTCTATTAGTTTGAGGGTGGTAACTTGTAGAAGCAATTTATTTGATCTTGAGAGAGTGACAACATTGATTCAAAAATGTTGACATGAATTTAGTGGCACAAGCAAGGTTTTGATTTATTAAAACCAGTTCAACAAGGCAAGGAGACTTGTCAAGAATAAAATTTCTTTTATCTTTTTCTCTTTAACAACCCAAGTCTGGTGTGGTTGTTCCCCCAATGGTTCTTGCTGCTTACCTCCTGTGCCCAATCTGCAAGGACACAGAGCTGTATAGGAGCACTGCCAAGACCAGCCACTAGCTGGCCTCACTCAGTTGCTGCCCCTCTGCTGACAACCTCAGCGCTTGGACCAATGCCCTCAACAACATCTCAGGGATGATTGGCCTCCTCAGTTACACTTGCAAAGTTCTCCCTGCTGGATGTCCCTTCCTCCAACGCTTTATCAAAACAGCTTACTCGGTAAAGTGGATCTGCCACTGAGTCATGCTCACCAGACCTGTCCAAGAGGACTTAGCCTGGTGGGCTCACTTCCTGCTGCAATGGAATGGCATCAGTCTAATCTCCTGGTCCCCTTGGACCAACAACTCGGATTTCAACCTCTGGACTGACGCCTCCAGCTCTCTGGGCTACAGTGTCTATTTTCAAGGCAATTGGATCAGCCAGTCTTGGAACTCTACTTGGCATTCCATCAAAAAACCCAAGTTGTTTGATATTCAATGGGCTGAGCTCTTTGCCATGGTGATGGCTGCAGCAACCTTCAGTCCCTGCTGGAGGTCTCTAAGGATCCGGATTTTTTGCAACAATGATGCCACCCATCACTGGATTAACTGCGCCCCATGTCACACCTCTCTGTCCCATCAACACCTACGCCTCCTCTCTCTCCTTTCTGTGACCCATTCCTTCCTCACCTGCTCTGAATGGATCTCAACCCATGCTAACTCTGTTGCCGATGCCATCTCCCATTTCAATATGCAGCAATTCAGGCAACTTGCACCCGAGGCCTCCCTCAGCCTGACCCTGCCTGGTACGCTTCCCACCGGCACCTTCTGCAAGATGTGGCATATTACCTCTTCCATGGAATTGCAGCTTCAACCTGTTGCAACTACAGTTCTGCCCAATAGCAATTCTTGGACTTCTGCCACACTCACCAACTACTTTGCTCTGATGGCAGCCCCCTCCCGGCAATCAAGATCACCCTCTGCAGTTGGTCTGGCATTCTTGCATAACAGGTTAACTTTAAAACCATCAAACAATACCTTTCTGCAGTATCCTCCCTCCACCTCAACAAAGGATACCCCAGTGTCTTTGCCTCTGGACCCCCACTTCTCCACCCTGTTCTCTGGGGTATCTCACGTGCCCATTGCCACCTCAACACAAAACCACACCTCCCTATCTCCTACAATATTCTCTCTCAGCTTATCCCCCTCCTCGACTCCAGTGACCCAGACTCAGCAGTCATTGCTGCCACCTGGACCACAACCTTCTTTGCCCTCCTTTGTTCTGGAGAATTCACCTTCAACAGCTACACACCCTTCAATCCCACCTGGCAGATTTCCCATGGAGCCATCCACTTCTTCCCAGCTACCAGTGAGTTGCACCTTATCGAGCTTACCATACCAAGCTCCAAGACTGATCCCTTCTGCAAAGGGGTCACCCTCACTATTGGACTTGCCGCTGACCCAGCCTGTTGCGCCATGTGTCTCCTCTTCAAGCTCTTCACCAGCTTCCCCATGGCACCAAATACCTCCCTCTTTTCACTCCCTTCTGGTCGTCCCTTCTTGCATGACTTCCTCATCAACTCAATCCATTTGCTTCTCCCTGCCATTGGAGAAAACCCCAACCACTATGTGGGATACAGCTATCACATTGGGGGTGCAACTGCAGCAGCAAATCTGGGATACACCGAATACAAGATTCAAGCACTGGGACGATGGGCGTCTGAGCATACCTGGCTTACCTCCAACTGGATATCAAACAATGCACTAGCCTGGCAGCCAGGCTGAGCTCCCTCTCGGACCCTGGTTGGACACACCTTGCAAGCTCAGTTGGGTGTCTTGGCAACATCCCCATCTGCCTGTGTTTTGCCCAACACTATTCCTTGAACAATTTGGCCCAGCCTGTTGATCAGAGATCATGTGCTTGGGAATTCCACAGTGCTTGAAGATTTCAGCTTCAAAGATGTTGGCAATGTCACAAGCAATGGCAGTTCCTTTGAGAACAAAATGTTTGGTCCCAGAATCAATAACAAGCATCATGGTGTCATTTTCATCTGTAGGTGAGTCAGTCAACAAAAATTGTGCATCATTGGTAAGGTGGTACTTCATGAAGTTGGAGGAATGTATAAGGTAATTTTCTTGCAATTTTGTGTCATGTGCAGGAATCACATGTTTGAACAAAGGCTTGGACATGACAGCTAGGCTTAGCCCAGTGAAAATAACATATAATTCTTCCAGCTGTATGTCTCCAATTTTTGTGAATTGTGGGTCCAGCTTTTTGAATTATTGTGTAGTTGAGCACAAAGAGTTTTGCATGTGTCTTGCCAACATAGTACAATAGGTCATTTCTGAGCTTGTAACATGAAATTTGAGAGCATATGTAGTGCAGTAACAGGATTATTTTCAAAGGTTCCTGGTCTTTCAGGATCAATTAAGTACATGGAGAATTCTTGAAATTCAGAATCATTAGGTGTTGTTTCTTTGATTTCAGTCATTAGATCTTAAGTGGGAGTTAATTCAGTAAGATTTAGCATTACTGTAGGAGGGGCATGAATTCCAGCAGTTGTGTACAGGTCTTAGTTTCAGTTGGTCAAACATGCGACAGAGTGATTGATGGTCAGTGAAGATGTAGACTTGATTTCCCAGAATATAAGATCTAAATGTCTTAGAGCTTCAACTAGAGCAAGTATTTCACCTTCATAAGGATTATATTTAGATTCAGCTTGGTTGCATTGGCATGAATGGAATGCAATTGATTGGTCAATTCCATTTTCATCTTGTTGATCAATGTAACTTTGCAATAGCTAGCTTGGATTAAACAAACAAGAAGTTTAGGGACAGAAAGATGTTTCTTGGCTTATGGTCACTCAATCTTATGAAAAAATAAACAGTTATGTTTGATTAGGAACTCCCAATTTTTAAAGCTGATTTTTTTTATTTTCATTTATGTGTACGTAAAAAAAAAAAAAAAGAAGATCGACTAAAAAATCACTCCGTTAAACCACAATTATAGGAGAAACCAACAAAACGAAAAAATCAAACACACGGAAAAAAACAACAAAAAAGCTGATATTTGTTGCTGTTGTGGTCATTTTGCCATCATTGCCAAAAACTCGTTATAATCAATTTGCCCATCTTTGTTATAAGAAAAAATAATTAAAACACTGTGATTTACTGAGAAATAAAACACCATACCTCCATTCACATCATAATCATTCAACATTGCTGCAATATCACCATCTGACAAATTCTCTCCCATAGACGCCATCACATGCCTCAGTTCTTGCGCGGAAATAAAACCGTTCCCATCTTCGTCGAAAACCTGTTGAGTACAAACAGATAAGAGACACACATATTCCAAATCAAAACAAAACCTTAAAAGCACTCCTCAACTCCTCTTCACTATCAACCTCCCTCATTTTCCTCGCCATAAGATCGATAAACTCGTCGAACTCAATGGCACCGTTCCCATCAACATCAATTTCAGCAACAAGATCATGTACTTCCCCATCCGTGGCGTCGAGCCCAAACTGACGCATCACGAGCGCAAGCTCTGCTGGTGTAATGTGGTTATCTCCGTCCTTGTCAAACATTGTGAATGCTTGGCGGAAATCCGATATTTCTTGATCGGTAAAGTTGTGGGTTTTAGGGAATGTTTTCGCCGTTGAGGATACAGGAGATAATGTTGGAGATGGTGGGGCTGTTGATGATGCTGTTATTGGCGGCGTTGTTGTCGCCGTTGCTGTTGAGACTCGTTCAGGTTTTGCTTGGGTGGTGGCGGCCATTTGGGATTGTACTTTTGAGGAATCGAACATGGAAAACAAAAAACCGAAAATCAAATTCAAAATTCGTGGGTTTGATGTCGGCGTTTCAAAGATGAAAGAATAAACATTACAAAATGTTATTGCAAAGGACATTGTGTGAGTGTGAATGAATAGATGAATTACTACTTAATAATGGCGGCACGCAGAAATTTATCAAAAAATACTTTCAACTTCCGTCATTTTGGTGCTTTTGACAAAACTTGTGACACTCTTCCTGAATTTGATCAGGCTGTATTTGCTTCTTTTCAGAGCCAGTGCCGTCTTCGCTCTCACAGTGAGCTTCGTTTTCTTTTGGAGATTGTTTACTGGATACTTGACTATGGCTATGCTCTAATTCTTCATGATCATAGCTATGCCCGTCATAATCACCGTGTCCAGTGTGTTCAAATTTATGGCGATCTTGTTCAAAAAAACCATGGTCGTGACTGAATGGGTCATGGTCATGACTGAATGGGCCATGATCGTAACCAAACGAGCCATGCTCGAATGGACTGTGATTAAATCGATAACCACCTCTCCCTGCTCTTCCTCTGCCACCAAATTTGCCTTTTGCTGGTTTCTTTAAAAGCTGTTGAACACGCACTTCATCGTCAGGATCGCACGATTTTAGTAATACTTCTTTAATTCGTTGGATTTCGTCATGAAGATTTGCAACGCTGATGCTGTTTTCTGATGACGAAGATGACGATTTCTTGTTAAAAGATGATGTGGAAGTTGCAGTATTTTCAGAAGAATTATCAAACGGTCTCAATGCATCAGGATTGGCGAATATCGGGTTTGGATTCGGCGTAAATGGCAGTCCGCGATAAGAACAACAATTTTTTCCATCACCGTCAACAGCAACAGTTTTCTGCTTATCTATAACATTCTTTGTTAAATCCAAGTCCATAGCAGTACTAGCAGTTTTTACTGTGCAGGACCCGGACTCTTGCCCACCATTCGTGCTGCCAAATGGACAGTGCCCAATTTCGTGGTCCTGAGTTTCACCAGACTGGTGAAAACGACGCATTTTTTCGCCAATTATTTTAGTATACAATTCAAGAAGTTTGTCAATTAAAGATTCTTGGCGTTTGAGCGATGGCACAGATTTGAGATTAGATTCAAGAAATTTCACGCGCAGAGTTAGTCTTGCTGGTCCGCGGCCTCCACCACGTGCATCATGACGAAAACTAGAAGATCCTTCAGCAACATCGTTGTCATTGTCATGGTGCATATGGTTGCATTGATCGAGTGAATGTCGATCGTGGTTGTGGTGGTAGTGGTCATGACGATCAAACAGTCGGAAAGGTACAGTAAAGTCTTCGGATTGTGTGCCAACAGATGTTGTCTTGACACCGTCTTTTTGCTGTTTTTCTTCGTTTTTTTCTTGTGGGTGACTGTGTAGTGCATCGGAAGAGAGCGGTGTTTCTGGTGGTATAGATACAGGAGATGGATTTTGGTTCTGTGGTGACGCAGATGGTGAAGTGGAAGAATCGAGAGAAGCAGAAGATGAAGAAAAAGTAGGAAAAGATTGGGTGTAGGGTAGAAAAGAAGAGGTTGCTGGAGCTGTTGGTGCTTGCGGAAAAGCAGGCAATGTGTCAAGAAATGAAAAATTGTTTGGGTTTTGATTTTGGAACGCAAACTCAGCAGATGAAAGCGCCAAGTCCGCAATCAGATGAGATCCAGCACCACCGGCAATTTCTGTATTTGGCAGAAGCAACTGTTGTTGCTGCAAACGCTGCTGGGGGGTTGCGAATCCCATTAGATTCTCACTCTGTGACTGAAGGGAAGCAAGAAACGCGTGCATATCGAGATCCATGTCAAAGTCCATATCAATCGAGAACGAATTGAGGTTGAAAGTGGATGTTGCCGTAAAAGACTGAGGATCAGTTTGCTGTTGCTTTGCAATAACCAATGATGGCGCAGAGTTCAACGGTGGATACTGCGGATACGGCGGGTAGAGCGCGTGGCTGTGCCGCAGCGTGGGATGTCCAAGTGGCAATTGGCTCTCACCGATTTGCAGCGGAATCGGCGCAGGAAGTTGCTGGATAGTTGAAGCAGTAGAAGAGGCTGAAGTAGTGGAAGTTGAAGAAGCCGAAACAAGGCTCCGCAGCAGCGTGTTCTCGGCACCCAGCGTGATTTGGGCCTGCGTTGCCTGCGCCAACTGTGCTTCCAATTCGGCCACCCGATTCTCCAGCGTCACAACATGGTTCTTTTTGCGCTCGATGAATGCTGAATAAAAGACAAAGCTCTCAGCAAATACTTAACCAGAACGAGAAATTTACCTTTCTGAGCTGCCCGCACTTGTTCCTGCCGTAAATTCGCTGCCGGTTTGTTTGTCGGCTTCCGTCCTACCTTTTTGGTCCCATGCAGCAACTTGTTTTTGTCTGCCTCGTTTTCCATTTCTTGATTCAAAATCAACCTTTCTGGTTTGATTCGGAAACTGCTTTGCTCTGATTGACTTTTTCTCTCCGCCGTTCCTTCTTTTCTTTGCTCTAACCATTTGAAATGAATTGCTTCAATTTAAACACATTCAACAACTTAACCAGTGACACAACACAAATTTTTATTCCGAGCAACATTTGTTTATTTCTTATAATTATTGTTTATAGCTTGTCCCAGTTCTAACGCATTTTTTCAATTCATGGATCACTTTATTGAAAGTGTTGTGTATTTTTGACACCTATTTTCTTTTGCAATGAATTCAGAAAAAAAAACAGAAACAACCTTTGCCTTTTACTTCTATATTTTGCGAGAATTTTTAAGGATAATTTTAGCAGCCAGCGATCCTGCCGAGGGGCCCGTAACTTGATAACAGCGCGTAAAACCGCCATGTGCAAGGACAAGTAAAGTTGATTCACGCCAAACGAATGGTGCGTTTGTCGTAAAGAATTGCGGGAGGCAGCGGGCTCAAATGACGTGGAATATTTCCGTTTGCGTTTGCTTTACCATTTGCATTAGCATTGTATGTGTTTGTGTTGTCTTTTGCATTTCTTGGTTGCCATTTTCAATCAGTTTTGCAAATCAAACCAATCCAAGATGTCGCGCAACTGGCCCGAAGGTTACTTTGTAGCACTTTATTTAACTGTCTCTGAGCTTGTATGAGTTGCTCATGCCAGCCTTTTTTGAAAACCAGGAATCGCAAAGATTGACTTCAGAGAACAGGTTATAACGAATGAGAACAGCCACCCAACTTTTTGCAATTAACTCGTCTTGCTGATCCAATATTCGATGCTCTACAGACTGCCGAAGAACGTTACGGAATCCCTGAAAACTTCCTCGAAATCGAAGTGCGAAACCCACAAATCCAAGGTGAAACAATGCAAACCGTTATGTACTGCTTGCAAACAACGTAACTGTCACTAAATATGCAAATAAAGGAACGGGCCGTTCGCAGTTTGTAGATTACGAAATAATCTGCCGGGTAAGCCACGGCTGACCGATTTAGTGAGTTTTTTACGGTTCTAACTTGTAGTACTCTTCAGACAAATATCCCAGCATTCAAACTAAAGCAGTCGTCTGTGCGCAGAAGATATTCCGACTTTGAGTGGTTCAGAGATGTTCTCGAACGGGAGTCATCAAAGTACGTTTGTCAGGCCTAATCTCAATTTTCTTGACACCTCTCATATTTATAATCAGGGTCAACATCCCTCCATTACCAGGAAAAGTCTACACAAATAGATTCTCTGACGAAGTGATTGAATTTCGTCGTGCCGGAATTGAGAGGTTCTTGCAAATGTAAGTACTTCTCTTCAAAATAGTGTTGGCATTCCTTTAACCCTTTCTCAGTGTTGCTGGGCATCCACTGCTCCAAACCGGCTCGAAGTACTTAGGTGTGTTTATCCAAGATCCAAATTTTCGACGCGAAAATTATCAATAATTGGATCATACGTATCCCTCGTTTTTTTTCTTTCTTTTGTTGTTTTTCGTCAAAAACGTATATTTGTTTTCATCGTATTGATGTAACAATCTCCATCACCGAGTACAATCGACCTTCCAAATGAAAGTTGCTAGTACTATTTTTCAGTGATTAGCTTGACGAAGCTGCTGTATAACTGATATGAAGATTCTTGGAATGGCTCCTTTGAGTGAATCTGAAGGCAAATTTTTTTTTGCCATGTTATATTGTGCCAGACTTGATATTCAACTTCCAGGACATATTGTAATGACAAATCATATTTAAAGATGTTTTTTTTTTTTGCAAAAAAATCACACAAATTTTAGTTTCCACCAACTTACAAATATCTCTCACATTGGAAGACTTCCAAAACTGGGACAAATGAAAAAGACAAAATGTCTTTGTCCCAGCAGGACAGGCAGTTTGTCCAAGGGACATTTTTATCAAGATGAAAAAATGGTCTTGACAAAAACAAATTTTTATCCCAAAAAAGATAAAACACTAAAATGAACAAACAGCCAACTCAGAGCACCAAAAAAGCACCCAAAACACCAGCAGCAGCAACAGCAATCAAACTGCATGGAAATAATTGGCAGCTGCACAAAATCGAAAATTTACTGGATATTATCGACAATGTTCTTCTGTCTGGGTCAAATGAATGGGATGGTGTCATCATGTGGTGCACTGCACTGGGCTACAATTGAGATGCCAAAGCTGTCAAAAGCAAGTATAAGAAGCTGCAAAATTTCAAGAAGAAAACTGGAGATCCTACCTGCCCCCACAAGTTGTTTGCACAAAACAAATTGTCATATTAGAGAGATTTTGCAAAACAGAATTCCTTGTGAGAATTCACTGTGGGACCATATGAAATTCCTTAAAACAAAGTTTG